>VYZT01040159.1:175131-248329 GCA_013400735.1 Pomatostomus ruficeps
CCCCATGGACTGCAGGGGGGACACCCTGCCTCACCATGGGCTCACCACGGCCTGCAGAGGAATCTCAGCTCCCGAGCCTGGGGCACCTCCTCTCCCTCCTTCTCCACTGACCTTGGTGTCTCTATGTTTTTTTCCTCCACATGTTCTCACATCTTCCTCTTTCTCTAACTAAAAGCAGCTGTGTGTACATTTTGTTTTGATTTTTCCTTAAATATGTCATCACAGAGGCGTAACTAACCTTTCTAATTGGCCCAAACATGGCCAGTGACATGTCCATCATCTTCAGAGCCATCAGAGATTGGCTCTGCTGGAAATGGTGAAGAACTCCAGAAACTTCTCACAGGAGCCATCTTTATGGCCCCCTCCCTTCTACTAAAACCACAACACACAGTCAGCCAGGACAAGTCAAAATGGGCAAAAGGAAAGAAAATAGACAAATTTACGCATCCGTAGCAGCTGGAGTGAACGCCAAACAGATGGGCTCTTCCACCCCGATTATCCTAACCTCCTAAATATAGAAATACAGGCGCTTTTTTTCCCTCTTCTTTTCTATTTTTTTATAAATTTAAATTACCCGAGGGGGTGGTGCTAGATCATGCTAGGGCAGTGCTAACAAGTGCAAATAGAAGTCATCTGCTGACAGAGTCAGATCGCGGCTTCTGCTCATGCCTACCCCCCACCCTGCCCACACACATTTTTTCCATTGGAAGTGTGGGGAATGATAGGGGCTGAAGCCATCCTCTCTGTGGGGTAGGGGAATGTGAATGTGTGCATGAAGAGGCATTTATTTCCAATTCTGTCTGTGTCTATGCAAATGCACAGAGTAAATAAGCACCAAAGAATATGGTTAAGAACTACACGTCCTTGCCTCCTCCTGCAGATGGTTTGGTGAGTAGATGGGGTAGCAGTACTTTGAGTCACTGGAGGAGTTCACAGCTATTTTGGTTATCGTTGCACAAGCATACTGGTAGATATGGGATAGAAAGGTGCAGAGTCTGCTTTTTATCACGTTCCAACTTGGGGTTTTTTGCGGCATGCAGAGAGATTGGAGGGATGTCATCTGGCAGCAGGCTGGTTGTGCCTGAACAGCCTCATCCTTTTTGTTCTGCAGTAGTTGACATCAGCAAAGCAACAGCAGGGCAGTGCTTGGTGTGGGTATTTTTTTACTTTTTTTGCTACACTGAGGACTTGGATAGGAAAATTCTGTTTTTACTTTTTTTTTTTTTTGGTGGGGAAACACACTACATCATGAATGCTGTATTTTCCATTCATCTTTCAGATTACTTTCGCTCTTTCTTGCCCCGGGGGCTGCATTTTGTACCTGTCGTCAGGCTTTTGCTCCCTGACCAGTCTAGGAGAGCAGATGGCAGGAGGAGATGCTGCCTGCACAACACAGCAGAGGAGTATGAGGCTGTGTCTAATTCCTGCCCTGTTCTATACTTGCACAATGGAGCGTGCACACACCTGGGTCTTGCCTTCTCCACCTCCAGGAAAGGGAATGAATGACAAGGGCTTGTTTCTGGATGTTTCAGGATGCTGTCAGGGATAAACATTATGTTGGTGCTGTATTACTTATTATCGCTGTAACTATGAACTAAGATATATAATGAGGATAAAGGTTAGGAGCAAAACTGCCCTGTCTTGGGCCCCAGCCAAGCACAACTGCAGTATTTTTCCCTTGTCATTATGTACAAAGGTGTGTTGTGCTCTGTTGATGTATCTGTGCTACCATCAGCGCAGAAATACAAACAGACCGTGTGTAAGACTTCAGAGACTCTGTGAAGAGGTTCTTTTTCTTATGGGCTGCTCTCCATGTAAGGATAGCACATAGGTTATTAAAGCTCCCAGGGCTCATTTTGCTTGTGTGCTCATGCTCTCCTGCAGAAACCCAAATAGCAGTAACCTTAACCCCAGGTGCCAGAGTGCCATACGTACCATACGTTGGGTTCTACAGGATCTGCATCTTCCTTGGAGGTCTCCCAAGTGCAGGAGAGGTTGACAGCTTTTGGAGGAGGCTGGCTGGGAAAGGCACGGAGTTTGCACTGTTGAAGAAGGCCTCTAAGAATAAGTTCATCCAGCAGCTGGCAGGGTGACAGAACTGCAGGAGATCCTGCCTTGGGGCAGAAGGATGAAGCTGGTGATTTCCTAAGGTTACAGCGCATGTACGCCCCATGTCTTTTCAGGGTAGAGTGCTTCTTTTGTTACGCTGAGGTCATGCAGAGTAGTGCTGTCTGGACCGTGAATCACACAGATGCTGTAGATACTAGGTATTGAGGCGAGAGCAAATACATCCGGAAGCTTCCCCTGGAAAGAGTTTGTTTTTAACATGGTGGGGGTCATTCCACAGATAATAAGCCCTATTGGGGTTATTGCTCAATATTTGCACTGTGTCCCCTAGGGCCTGGGTCAGAAAAGGGCTTTGCAGCCTGGATGCAGTGCCAGACCTGTGCTAGCTTCCATGCATTTGCTTAGGCCTCAGGATAAGCTCTCACAGATACTGCATGTAGGGATCACAGTGAGAGGCACCTAATTGGCTTTGCAGGAGAGGAGCTTTGGCATGGTTTCTTCACTCTGATTCACGAGTGGCTATATCAAACCTGGCTGGCACAGCACAGGGTCACTCGAGCGTCTCCATGCTGTGCACTTGAGTACTCCTGACCCGCAGCAGCTCAGGGTTGCAGGAACATCCGTGCTGGCTCCACACTCCTCCTGCTTGGCAGAGATGCCTCGCTCCAGCTTCGAGCCACTGCATGTTGGGCCTGTCCCTTGCAGTGGCTGCGCACCATTTGTGGTGCTGGTGCCAGGGCTCCTTGGGCTGTGCTGTCCCTGATGGAGCCACCACTGTATTTCTGCACCCAGGGCATGGCTAATCCACAGCCAGCTTGGATCGTTTCTAGAGATGCAAGCAGCATTTTTAGGATTTAAAAAAATGATACTGCAATCAGAGGCTTGTTGTGCTTCTTGTGTTTAAGGATGCCTGGTTATTTTCAGTTATGCTTTTCACCTTTTCTTTCTTCATTTTCACTCTTGGTAAATGTTATTAAAACTTTCCCTGCTTACAGTTGCCCCCTGAGTAGCTGTGATTGTCATGATTGTTATCCTGTCTTTGAGACATTTTACTATCTTGCAAATATTGAAAGAGATTTTCTGGAACTTTCCTGTCCCTGGATTCTAGCTCAGACTGATTTTGCATGGAAAATTTTATCCTCCTCTCTCCTATTTTTTGAGAATAAGTTTGAGGGGGAAATGTGTTCCTGCATGTATGAAAAAGGAAATATTTTCTTTTGAATGCTGCCTTTCTGCCATGTTGTGCAGCCAGGCCTCAAAATGCAGTAGAAGGGTGATCTGTGTGCTTTTTGTCACCTTTGAGACAATCGACATGAATTAGGCTAGATAAAGAGCCTTTGAAAAATCAAATGTGATCGTCCATGTGCTCAGCAGAGGCAACATAGGATTCATTGAGGAAAAAGCCTCAGAGTTTTCACCCCTCGCCGCTCCTTTGTGTGATTGGGACAAACCCAGAGCTCCCTGGCAGATGCCATAACCTGTCAGTAGGAGCAGGAAATGGGTCCGTGTCTCCCTTACCTGCTTGGGAGACTTCCTTTGTCATACTTGGAAGTGATGGAGAAGAAAGCCACCCTATTCATGTTCAAGGAGAGAGGGAGCTGGTCAGGAAGGTGACCAAGGCAGGGGTGCCTGCAGACTAAGGAGCATGGTGAGAGTGGGAATGCACTGAAGGATGGGGGGAAGAAGGGAGGAAGTGGATCCATGTGGGACTGAGTGGAGAAGGACTCCCTGGGAGTGAGTCACATTAATGGGCTACCCCCCAAGGCTTTTCTGCTTCAGGCTGCACCAGCTCTCTCAGTTTCTGCTGGGGAAGACAACTGTCACGCAGAGGGATTGAAACTGGGAGTGGGCCTCTTCTTTGTGAGGGATCCCCTGGCCTGATGAGGCTCAGAGGAGAGAGGGGCAGGATGAGTCTGGGCCTGGCTGGTCAAGCAGACCTGCGTCACATCCCAGAGGAACTGAAAAACTAGAAGAACTGAGCACTGTAAAAACCTCCCGAGAGACTCATCAATTCTATCTTCTGGCTGGTAACTGAAGGTATGCCACAAATATACCTACAGTCACACATTTATTGTAAAGCCAGTCAACCGGAGGATTAAATATAGGCTCAGTTTCTGTCTATCCTGGAGGTTGAAAGAATCAGGAAGAAACAAAAGTATGTGAATTATTTGTTTGTTTGTTTTAGTACATAATCAGCTATATTTTAGCAGTGTCAGTGGATATGGCATCTGTTGCTGTTACTTTTCTGGCAACATCTGGGCTGAATACCTGAGCTGTGTTGATACTTGAGTGATTAGATAGTTTGTTTACAAACTGCCTTGATGAAGGCTGGTACTTGCACCACAGAGGTTAAACAGGAGATGAATTAACATAATAAGAGGGTAATAATGATTAATAATTGCTATATTAGCAACAAGAAGCAGAAATGAATTTTTAAAATTGGGGTAGTCTTAATTTCTGCGAAGTAGATTGCCACTTTCATCCTTTCTCTTCAGTTTTATTATATTTTTGAAATGTATCCTGTCCATTCTGTGCTGAGATACTGCTTACCTTGGCAGTGGTCAAAAGATGCTTTTGGGGCAATAGTGCTCTTCCCTGCTTTTTTCAAAGGAGTAGAAGTTTAGGACAAAAGGGTCTCTTGGCTGGATGTGATGTGTATTTTGTAGCAGCTGTTTAACCCAGCCCTTTGTGTGGAAATTACTCACACTACCTGAAATCGGGCCCCCAGCCTACAGTAACTTAGCAGGCTTTTGCTCAGAATCCATAATTCAGAAACAAGATAGATGGTGTATTCCAGGGGTTGGGCAGAGAGCCACCTGTACAGCATGAGGGAGACTGATGTTCTCAGAGCACCTTCCTCCTGCCTCTTACAGTACCTGGGGCTGCAGCAGGTTGATTGGAAGTGAGAGGTGAATCTGATCAAACATGGTTCTCATAGCAGTTGATGGCATGGCACTATCCCTCCCTTCCCACTCGTACTTCTCCATCGTGGAGAAAAGGCGCTAAGGCCTGTGAAACATATGCTGAGATCAACATGCCTTGTCGGCTCCAGTGAGCTGCATCCTGCTGCTCAGTGGGGTCTGTAAATACTGTTTACTGTGCAGGGAAGCTGTGGGTTCTGGCTGTCCTTGCCTGCTTGCTCCTAAGTCTTCGTACAGGCAGGTGCAGTTGCGTAAGTGTTTGGGAGATGTCTATTTGCTGCATGGCAGTCCTGGGAGCAAGGAGGAAAATTTTCTGTTTAGCTTTCCTGGTTTCTTGTCAATTGTGACAAGACACAACACCCTGTGGTCAAGGTTACTGACCGCATCAAGAGCTGGTGCAGGCAGACTAGCTCTCCCTCATATGGAAAGGGATTTTTTTCCTTAAATCATTCACCAAGTGATTGTGGATCAAGAGTAAACTATTTTCAAATGGATCATGAATTGAGAGTAAATAATTTTAAATGGTGTGTTGTGAAGCAATCACAGATAGTAAAAGGGCTAGAATGGACACCAGGCATTGCCTGGAGACAACTGAAATGTTTTCTCCTACAAGAATCAATGGCAGCAAGAGAGTCTCCTCTCCTTTCCTGTTCTCTGATCTCCAGGTGCTTTACTTGCACATAAGTACTTACTGAATATATGGGTGGTGTGGCTCTTAATTCCTTGGGGAATACACAGCTGGAGAGAGTGTTCATTTCTCTGCAGAACACATTAGTGTCTTTCCCAGTGTGGAAGCTTAGCTTTTTAACCAAAGCAACCTCCCTCCCTCCTCAGTGAGCCTTGAAAAGATGTACTTTTGTTCTGTCTGTCCATGGCACTTTGTACTTCTTTTTAATGGTTTAGATAAAGACTTTCTTACCTAGTGATCGAGTTGGAGAATGGCAGACTTCTGGGAAAATGAAGCTTCCCTATGTTTTTTCAAAGTTCTATTTCCAAGTATGTTCCTGTTGTCCATTAGATAGTTAAGGAACAGACTGAATGAGAAACATAGTGAGCAATTACTTACTAAAGTGAAGGGAGAAGGTGGGCAGGACACACATGTTTTATTTGTTTCTTTAATCCTTGCTTTTTACACTTCCATTTTGAATATCTGTCCTGTGAATGACATAGGTGGTTCCTGGTAAGCCCAATTAAAAACCAGAGCTCAGTGTGTCATTTCTTTTTTTCTTGTAGCCTATGATCCTGTCCTGTGATAATTGAACTTTGGAATAAGTCCCAGTGAATTACTCTGAAACCACAACACCGAAGACAAAAACCAATACCAAACCCCAACTTTTTGTTTCTGTTCATGCCCAAGAAAGGAATATGCCAACTGAAGGTCATTTTTAGGTTCTATCTTTTTCCAGTGCTGTGGTTAGACAAATCATGCATGGGAAAGGGATGCCACCAAGACTGGGGGAGGAGATATTTCCCTTCTTGGTCAAGCCTGATCCAGGATAAATATTGGGATGAAGAGAGAGAAGTTGACCTCAGTTGCTGGGCTCTGTAGGGCAGCTACTGCCTCCCAGGCTCTTGGAGTTGTTCACCCTGGAGAAGAAAAGGCTCCAGGGAGACCTTAGAGCACCTTTTAGTACCTGAAGGAGACTTCAAGAGAACTGGGGAAGGATTTTTGTACAAGGGCATGTAGTGATAGGACAAAGGGTAATGGCTTCAAACTGAGAGAGTAGGATGAGATTAGATATTAGGAAGCAATTCTTTACTGTGAGGGTGGTGAGGCCGTGGCACAGGTTACCTGGAGAAGCTGTAGATGCCCCATCCCTGGAAATGTTTGAGGCCAGACTGGATGGGGCTTTTGAGCAGCCTGGTCTAGTGGAAGTTGTCCCTGCCCATGTCAGGGGGACAGGAACTAGATGATCTTTAATATCCCTTCCAAACCAAACCATTCTGTGATTCTACCTAGAATCAATTTTGACTGATAGCACCACAGAGTAGCACAAGCACAGCTGTGAAAATATAGCCACAGGTTGGCTTGTAGAATTTCCTGTGATTGAAGTCATAATGTCTCCTCTTAATTAATTTGATTCTGGTTTAATATATTGAGAGTTTGCCTTGATTTATTCCATTGCTGAATTGCTCTCTCAGATGGCTTGTGTGAAGAGCTGCTGCATTTCCTTGCAGACTGGAAAGGTATTAGAAATGTAATAATCCAACACGAGTTTCTGATGTTCACTACCCCACTCTGCTCACCTTGTTCCACTTCTTCACTGGGGAAAAAAAAGATTGAAAAGGAAGGGATGGATTCACAGGTTCTGCTGTTTAAAGAAGGGCAAGACATTTCTTGCAACTTGATAACTCGGTGCAAAAATGGTTATCAGCACGTCTCTGCACCAGGCCTGCTATGCAACCAAGGGCACAAGGCCTTATTCCTTGGAGCTGTTATTTCTCCATGTGTAATGTGTCTCATTTTCATTTGGGATGTGCTTTTGGGCATGTTGGATGCTCAGCCTTACAGGGTTTGCTGCTCACGGGGCAAGTTACACTGGAAAGGGTTTTGTTCTCCCTTGTTCTCCCCCTTCCAGCATCCACTTGTGCCATGTATGTGCTGGCGAGCGTCTCCCCCCTCCTCCATCCCCGTGCCCCCCATCCTTTTCTCGATCCAAAGTCTCCCAGCGATCTTGTTGTTTGTGAGGAGCCAGCAATCCTCCTCCTCCTCCTCCTCCTCCCGGCTGGGTGCAAGGCCCTGATTTCCATTTGAATAGCAGGCATTCTGCTGAGGCTTCCCCAGCGCCCCGGAGAGCGAACAAGGAGCCCAGTGTTCCCGGACGGGATGTTCAGCCAGCCCTGACGGCCCCGCTGTCCTCAATGCGGCTTTTCAGCCCCTCCGCTGAAGCCCGGGGCGCCGGGCTGGTGGGGGACAGGCTCCCGGCCCCGGGCAACATGCCACTCATTTTAAGCAGTCCCAGCCTGTTCCCACTTCTGCCTTTATGGTCTATCAGAGGCTTGTTTGAGTTGCAGCTGGTTTTCGTGCGGCACCGAGGTAATAAAAAAGGGAGGGATAAGTCAAACTGGAGTAGTAGCAAGGGATAGGATGGGATAGAGTCCTTTGCCAAAGGCTTGAAGAATGAGCGGGTGTGAGCATGGGGGTAAGCCTGTATCCTGGCCGGGGCTTCTGTCCCTTAGTGTATGCTGACACCTCGGGTCAAAGCTGGTTTCTGAAGTTCCCTTCCTAAAAAACACACCCTGCCATGCAGCTAGCTCTCTGGATTGGCCATTGTTTCCAGACATGCAGGTGCACCTCCCCATCTCCAAGGTTTCAGCGTAAAGGCAGGGCAGAGGAGCAATGTCTGACCTCCTACCCCGGGACTGCTGAGCCTGGCAAAGCCTCCTGCCCCATCCCACCACTTGGAGCTTATTGTCAGGGCTGTCTCCACAGTGGACTGATTGGGTTTGAAGCACTGGAGTCTCATTACTACAGTCAGATGTGGATGAGGGCTGGCAGCCCTCTTGTTGTGGTTTTAGTAGAGGGGAGGGGGCCATAAAGATGGCTCCTGTGAGAAGTTTCTGGAGTTCGTCACCATTTCCAGCAGAGCCAATCTCTGATGGCTCTGAAGATGATGGACATGTCACTGGCCATGTTTGGGCCAATTAGAAAGGTTAGTTACGCCTCTGTGATGACATATTTAAGGAAAAATCAAAACAAAATGTGCACGCAGCTGCTTTTAGTTAGAGAAGGAGGAGGATGTGAGAACATGTGAGGGAAAACAACATGGAGACACCAAGGTCAGTGGAGAAGGAGGGAGAGGAGGTGCCCCAGGCTCGGGAGCTGAGATTCCTCTGCAGGCCGTGGTGAGCCCATGGTGAGGCGGGGTGTCCCCCCTGCAGTCCATGAGATCCACAAGGGATGCAGAGCCACCCGCAGTCCGTGGGTGAGGTGCCAACATTGGAGCGGGAGATGTCGGAAGCCGCAGCAGCCGCAGCAGCCATGGAAGAAGCCGCAGGAGCCGTAGATGCCAGAGAAGCCGTAGCAGGTGCAGCCCAGTGAGAGACAGAGACTGAGATAAAAGTCCCGCAGTTTGTGAAGGAGGTGACCACGCTGGAGCGGGTGGATGTCGGAGGAAACTGCAGTCCAGGTGGGAGACCCGGTTGGAGAGAGAGGGGCCCCCTGCTTCCATGCTGGAGCAGTTTGTCCTTGGAGGACTGCATTCCATGGACAAGAAAAACCACGCCACAGAGGTTCACAGAGAACTGTCTTTCGTGGGAGGGACCCCACGGCAAAAGCAGAGGAAAAAACTCCTCTCCCTAAGCAGGGGAAGAAGATCTTGGAAACGGACTGACCTGAACCCCCACACCCTGCCCCCCTTGCACTGTTGGTGGGAGGGAGGGAGGGGTGGGGAGTGGAAAGAAGGGTGTCTTTTAAAGGTTTAGTTTATTTCTCATATCCTCCTTCTAACTCAGGTAGTAATAAATTTTCACTTTTGCAACTTTTAAGCTGAGCCTGGTTTGTCCTTGGAGCGTTTTCTCCCGGTTCCTTATCTCAACTCATAGACCTCTGAGTTAATTCCCTCGGTTTTTTTTCCCCTCTCTTTCCCTCATCTGCCCAGCTGTGGCAGGGGAGGGAATGAGTGAGTGGCTGCCGTGGGTGCCTGGCACTTAGCCAGGATCAAAACCATGACACCTCTGCTAGTTTTTTTTGAGTTTTCCCTGTGAATGATTCTGTTGCGGGTGTCATGATGGGTTGGTCTTCACCATGGGGAAGCTCTACTTCCCAGCGAGGCATGGAATAACGTGCCTACTTCTCCTGCTGCTTTTAGCATCCAGGAGCCCTCGGTGGCATGAGAAACCCCAACTGGCAAACCGTGAAGGAATTCTAGACGTTGTGATGTCCCAGGCTGACTGTGGGTGCTGCTTTTGTGAATTAGTTTTTGATTTTGTTTTTTCTTTTTTTTTCTCTGTGGGCAGAGGTAAGGGATTCCAGGTTTGTTTGTGTTCTTCCCCAAATAGTGTCACACCAATGACATTTAAATTCAGCAGAGCAGGCACAGAAGGGGCAGCAGCAGAGCAGGCTTCCCTCTCTGCTGCTGTAGGAAGAGCCAGCTGGAGCGTGGGGACAGTGATGAGGCCAGGCAGACCTCTGCCAAGGCTGGCAGCAAACAAAGCCCACTAAAACCAGTTACAATGTGTTAAATCGCTAGTTCACAGCAGACATGAAGGAGAAACCTTTCTCTTCTGTGTGTATGGGCAAATTGCTCAGAAGTAAAGGTGATGATTGCTTCTGGTAACTTAAAATTTTAATTTAGCTGCACCTCCTTTTAGCTTTATTGGTTCTTCCACTGGGTACTGTTCATTTGTTGCTTGGGTACTGAGTTCCTGCAGTCCTGATTTCCCCTTTTTTTGATGAAGACCTAGATTCAAGTGAGTTATACCCCACTGCAGCATACAAATGATGGAGCATATGCAGGGGTCTGGAGGTCTTGCCTTCACCCCCTCAGCTTCCATCCCATCCTGGCAGCCCAATAGGCTTGGTGGTGCAGGGGTGGCACTGAATCCTGCAAGCAGTGTGGGACTCATTCAGGTTAGTGGTAGAGGCTTGGAGCAGATCAGAGACTTTCTCTGTGGCCAGCAGAAGCACTGGAAATCCAGCATTCCCTTTTCCCTGGGCTCTGGGGGTTGGTGCCCTGAGTGACAGTGTGAAGGATGTTGCCTTTATTTTGAACGTTTGGGAGGAGTTATTTGTAATATAAAAGGATGGAAATTAATGTGGAAACCCAGTCACAATTTCTTTATTAGAAGAGCACTTCTTGCTCTTTGCCATGAGGAAGAAAAAAGGGACAAAACCCAAACTGATTAAAAAATGTTTCCAAATTAGTGTTAGTGGCGGCATGCTGTGAGGCAGCTCAGCAGTTGGTGCTGTTTGAGGCTGTAGGGGCTGTAGTGCTCTTATGCTCAGCACTTCAGCTGGCAGCCTCCATGGACTTCCCTAGGGAGCACCACGAGTGCTCAGAGCTCAGCAAGATCAGACCTTATATTAATATTACCAAATGATGAAGCGCAAGGCACCCAGAGAAAAATAAGTGTGAGTCCCACTGGAGTTCTTGGGCTCCTGTGACAATATACAGTATGGAAACTTCCAGCAAGTTTTAACACAGCCAACAAATTGTTGAAATCTTTGTATTTCTGGGGTGTATAAATTCTGCATGAGGGGACATTTTTACCAGAAGTCTTTTGAATGCTGCACTTCCTCTTACAGAGTTTACAACAGTGCAGCTTCTGTAACTTGTTCAGAGTGAGCAGCTCTGGTTATGTGTAAGAGATAATATGTAACTGAGTTGATCTTCTTTCTTTTTTTCCTTTTTTTTTTAACAGTGGGGTTAGTTGGGAACTCAAGAAGAGAAAAATACAGATGCTTGTGTCACTGTAATATTAATGTCTCACATGAATAGGTTTCTAAATGGTGACATTTAGGAAATAATATCTTGTCTTTTTTGCCCTTGGAGAAGACTATAATTTCAGTGTGAGTGTTTCTTTGTGTTTTTATTTTTTTAAAATTTATTTTTAGAAGACTGTTTTGCTGGATGTTGAGCATGTAAAACCCTGAAATGATGTTGCTATGAGAACCTTCAGCATTTCATTTCCAGATTAGGAGTCTTTAGCTATGAGACTGTGATGTTAGTTCACCTCAGCTTGTTGCATTTTAGTTTTATGAATGGTTATCACCTGGGTGACTTGTGTGACTCTCAATTAAGTAAAAGGAAATGCAGAAGTCACCCCCTAAGAAAACCCAAACCAAACCATTTCTCTAAATATAAACCCCTCTAAATCTAGCTATAAATATGGTCCTGGAAACAGCTCAGTGTTTTCTTTTGACAGCTGCATTCTGAATTCTTAGAACTTTGAGTTTACACTTCCTCTGCTGGGAAGGGTTAGCATCTCTTCCTTCTAATCTCTGTGCAATTCAGCAGGACACATTCACTAAGAAAAGAAACCCTTCTCAAGATTATCAGACTCTTCAGCTGCACAGTGATACTTGGGTACTTTGACACAAGGTTATTTACTTTTCCTCCCTTCTAAAATTTTTAATTATTGTTTTTGTGACATTGGTATCCAATGTGCTCCATTCCCTGGGCTTTTGGGGTTTTTTTGGTCCCTTTTACATCCATAGACAGGACTCTGGGAGCTGTTTGTTGTCCCTCTTTCACTTTATCGTGCAACCTGCAGTGACTACCATTGTGAGTTGCTGGTGAGGGGAGAACAAACTGCTTATGCCTGTTGGGGTTTCAAGATTTTGGTAACAATGTGCCACTTCTCTTAAATCCAGGTGTGTTTGAACAGCCTGGGAAGGAGAGGTGGGTTCTCTCTGACACAGCAGGTGTATTTCTCCAGCACACCCAGGACCCTGGCAGCTGATGCTGTGGGCTGGCTCCCAGCTCACTCTGCCTGCTGTGCTGGAGGAGGGACTGGGAAGCTCCAGTGGACTGGCACTTCTGAGTATGCTTCAATGAAGTCAATTTTTCCAGCAGAAGTCATTTCCTTCCCCACAGCACCTTCCTGTCTCTTTTGCAGAGAGGATGCTGTGGCAGCAGCCACTGCTGCATCTCAGCAACTGTGTGCAGATAACTCACAGCAAGTCACGGAGAAAATGCCTCCTTTCAGCAGGGGTTTGATTAGGCTGTGAATTACATTAGCAGAGAGGGCATACCTACTGTGCCATACGGTGGGCATCACTCAAGCTGGGCATGAAATGGCAGGAGCCTCAGGGTGTGCAGCGCAGACTGAGCTCCCCAAGACTTGCAAAGGCTGAATAAAGGCCAGCACTTTTGGTGGTGCACCTCCATTGAGCCTGGTCACAGGCTGCACCACCAGGACTGTGCCGGACCTCTAGAGGCGTGTGTGAATTCTCCAGCAGCGAATCCTTGCAGAACGGGGTGTGGTGTGGGCAGTGTGTGTGTGCTGCTCTGTGCACTCATGTGGCCCTGCTCTCCTATGAGGTCAGGCTGTGTTTTAATAGTGTGTGAGGAAATGTGGTACTGGAAAGGTTGCTTTGATGCTCTGAGTGGGCTTCATGTTGCCCTCTGAGCCAGTGCTGGAAGGCTGCTAGGCGTTGTGTCACCTGTCCTTTAAACTGCCTCATGAGCAAGGCAACGGGGATAATCTGGGGCAGGAAGGGAGAACATTGGCTGAACTGTGTTTCAGGAGGTGTTTTCCTGCTCTTTTCTTTGCCATTCTTCACAAGGAGTTAAAATTGAATGACAAAATAGGCAATGTGTCTTCTCAAAAAAAATGCCATCTTCAAAACCAGTAGTGATTGGAAGGAAGAGAGTATGCATGAATTTAAAGAATATGCAAGAAAGTGCCTGGACTGGTTTATTCTGTGCCTGAAGTCTGGGCAAGCAGCTGGTGAGTGAAATCATATACACATGCACACACATGTATGCACACACACAAACATAGAGCTCTGCATTTGCGAGTAAAAGTGCAGTAGCATCCGCTCTGCATATGAAAGATCACGTCTGTGCTAAAGGTGTATCACCCAGGGGGAGTTGTGCTGTCAGGGACTACAAAGGAGAGAATCATTGATATATATATATTGCTGGAAAACCTAAAAGGTTGCAGAAGCAGAACCAACTGTGCTGTTTAGGCTTCTTTTTTATGTTTTTATTTATTAAAATGCTCTAGATGCAGAGTAGCTCTTCTCATTATTTATAACTGTCGCTGCCGCCTTGAAATGAAACTGCAGGCACTTTGATAAATGTGGTGAAAGCTTGTCTGGTGTCCCTGCCACTTCTCTAAAGTGCCTCTTGCGTCCTCTGCTGAATTGCTGTTTCATCAGTTTGGACAGCAGTGTTCCTCAGCAAATTGCAGTAAAAGTCTGGTTGCATCATCCCATGCTAATGGAAATGGAGCAGGGGGGAGTGAGCATGTGCCACGAGCATCCTGTAAGTGCTAGGCAGGGCAGGGACAGGAGAAGGAAGACAGCCCTGCTGAGCCCCACTCACTTCTCCATCCTGGTGAGTTTGGTGAAAAGGCTCCCGTTCAGGGTTGCTGTGAGTGTGCTTTTCTTTTGCCTTGTGCTGACAGCTAGGATGTCATTCCTGTTTGAATTGCCTGAGCCAAGGGGCAGAAATTAAGTTGTTCTGGCCTCAGCCCCTCCTTCGTCTCGTCTCAATGCCCATGGTGTGGGGATAATTAACTGATGGGCTGTACTAGGGCTGCCTGATAGCTGAGTCCAGGAAACTTTTAAAAGGCTTGAAGAAGGCAACTCCCTTGGGATCAGAGAAGGCTAAAATGTTGACACTGAAAAATCCAGTGACCAAAACAGAGGGGGAAAGTTTGTTTAAAACAAACAATCAACAACCAAGCCGACCAACATAAAAACAATCAACAACAAAGAAGAAGCCTCTCAAAACCTTGACTTCTCCTTTGAGCAGAGGGATTTGCTCTTAGATCATCTTGCTAAGCAGAAGCTGCACTTGTGCTGAAGCAAACCTGTCAGGATGATGAGGCAATGGAAAGCTTGTCCTGCAAGGGGAGATTAGAAGAGCTTGGACTGTTTAGCCTGAGGAAAATGGTAGGAGAAGTATGAGAGTGCTCTGTAAATATGTTAGCAGGTAAACAGTGAGAAAAGAGAAGAGTTTTTAAGGCTAAGGGAAGGTGTTTGCAACAGTTCAGGCTCCTATAAATCAATTGTGGTAATCTAGTCTAGGAATTAAAACACAGTTTTGTACTGCTAGGTGGGGGAAGTTTGGAATGCAGCTTCCAAGCAGAACAACGGGAACAAAACTCCCAGACAGGCTTTAAGATGAGTCTCGATCTGTCTGTGGAGGGGATTGTATTAAGAGGGCCAGGCTGTGTGTCAGTAGATTCTGTTCTATGCTGCCTCCTGTGTTTCTAGTCCACACATGAACTATTCAGGCTTTGTGTATGAGATGTGCATAAATAGAAATCATGGATTAAACTGAGTGGTTTGCAACTTCAAACTAATTTGTTGGGGGGTGTGTGTTTGTTTTTGTTTTTGTTGTTTGGTTTGGTTTTGCTTGTTTGTTTTTTTTCCCCAGGCTCCTTTCAGGGTGTCCTTTTGACCTGAATATGCCACAGCAGCATTTCACCCAGTGCCCAGGTTTCCCCTTCCTCGTCCTCAAGCCATCTCACTTTTGTGCAAGCTGTTTCCACCAATGCATAGCACAAGTCAGCACTTTTGGGGACTGAAAGCTATTTACCAGCTAAGAGGGCAAGAGTACAAAACTATTTTCAGCACTGTGACCCACCTCAGCCAATTGGATTGTGTCTGGTAATCCTATTTGGTGGAGATGGGTTCACGTAACCTGAAATAGTTCCTGCTCTTTGCCTTCACCTCCGGCTCCTAAACAGCAACTGGGTTGTAGTGCCTGTGCTGTAAGGCCTGACCTCCAGAGGGGAGAAGGGCAGTGTGAGTGCTTGGGCCGAAGCGCCCTTCCATGAGGTTGTCCCTTTTCCCCCACTGGTGCCCCGTGGGGCAATGTCCTCGTGCCATGATGCAAGGTTACTCTCCACCTCTGTGGAATCAGGCACGGATTTGTCTCGCTCTGAACTTCCTATTACAGCCCAGGCACCATCTTAAACCTTGGCTTTCACCTTTGGTGAGGAACAGTACTTTGGATTGCCACTGCAGCACTTCCATTTTTGCCTGCACTCCCACCTCATAATGGTCATGTGTCGCCTGGAATGGGCAGGAAGGAATTAAGTCAAATAAAGAAAAGGACATCAATATTCTCTTATACAATTCACTTCAAATGTGTAAAGTATTTCAAAGTCATGAAAAATCTATTGCCCAAATTAGGCCAAGAATATATACCCCTATTTAGTCCAAACTTTCCAGACACGATTTGAGGCTCTAGGGTTTTTATTGGTGCAGTAACTAAACAGTGAACTTGCAGGATCCTTTTTTACCCCAGTTTTACTTTGAGGAAAGGACTGTGAACTGTTGCACTGTCTACTTCACGCTTATAGCTTTGTACCTGGTTGCCACTTTTAGTCCTGTTTGACCAGCATCTCCAAAATACTGCATTTGCCAGAAGTCATCAAACCATACGCCCAGATTAAGAAAGAAAACCCTGCTGAGGGAAAGGAGGTCTCTAATGTGAATTTAGGTAGAGTATTAGGCATAAGAAAATCCAAGCCAGCAGGCTCCAGGAATCTAAGCTTCAGTCCTGCTGCTCAAGGATTCCTTGAGTATTTGGAATGGGGGTGGGTGTGTAAGCTGAATATCTCTGAGCTTGTACAGGACTACAGAGCAGGAATGTTGCCGAGTTTTGTAGTTACCAGTTATAGCTCAGCTTAGCTGAGGCACTTTTTGGCCTTGATTGCTGCAACTTTCATTCCTTTGATTGATGGAGAGTACCATGCTCACTGAGCTGGGCTCACATGCCTGTTTCCTCTCTCATCAAAAAGGAACAACTGTGGGCTAATCCCCTGGGCAGCCCCATGGCAATGAGAGATCCTGTGCCCTCCCTTGAGGGTAAGATGAGATGCTCCCTCTGGGACAGGTCCCCCAGGTGCTGCTCAGCCCAAATCTTGGGTCAGTGCTGCTTCTGGCTTGTGCCTGTGCTCAGTAAGCTGTCCCCCTTATTTCAAGGAATAAAACTTGGAATGGCAGAGGCATGTTCTCTGGAGGAGTGGGAGGAACAGGAAGGCTGAGGATAAGGTACAGTCTGCTATGAGAATCACAGAATATTCTGAGCTGGAAGGGACCCACAAGGAATATCAAGTCCAACTCTTAAGTGAATGACCCATACAAGGATTGAACACACAACCTTGGCATTTTGGGGTTTTTTTTAGCACCAGGCTCTAACCAACAGAGCTAAACTCAGGGTCATTTTCCTAGCAAAAGCTAGGAAACTCGAGATTGTGATATGTCACTAAGCCCAGTGTCAACTCAGGCATGGGGCTTTTGTTGTCATGGGTGCTGGACCAGGCTGAGCCTGACTCCCAATGCTGTGTGTGGTGAGCCTTTGTCTGCACTGTGATGCAGTAAAACAGTTGGCAAGTGTTGTCAGAGAGTAGTGTATGCAGTGCTGTGCACTGCTTTAGACAGTGCTTTTCATCATGGGCCATTGCAGATGCTGAGTTAAGCCTGGCAGCGAACCCAGGAGGTGGGCCAAATGTGCTACATGCTGGGGGAGCACGTGGAGTCACCCTTATGGAGTCACAGGATGGGCAGAGCAGGGGCAGACCCCTAGCAGTCTCCCTTTCTTTGCAGCATTCACACTCAGCATTTGTTGCATGATGGCTTGATTACTCCAACCTGCAGCTTCTCCCTCACCTGCCCTCCTGGCCTGTGTAGCAGCAGCAGCTGCTGCATGGGAATGGAATGTTTTTCCTGCTACACAAATATCCAGCACTGCAAAATTAGGCTGTAGTTTCTCCCTTTCTCCCCTATCCCAGTATCCTTGTTCCTCTGTCTTTTCAGGGATGATGTGAGTTCTCTCAGAGATATTCAGCAGTGACATGTGGTTTATTGTCATTTTGTTCTCCTGTCTTTTCACAAAGTAAAACCTTTTCCTTGTTTCAGTGTTGGCAACAGCAAGGGCATTGGATTTGGATCCAACATGAAGATGAGCAGCCAGCATAAAACCTGGGCGAGTTTTTGGAGTAAATAATACACCCAATTTATCTCACTGTGTCATTTGCACTAGATATCTTGGAAACCAGAGCCTCAGTTGGACAGGAAAGCCTGCATCAACTGGAGTTGAAAGGATCTTTCCAGCCTGAGTGCTGGTATCTCTGGAGGCATTTCCTTCTAGGCTTTCTTAGTTTACCTGGACAATAGTCATAAGCTTAGCCTTTCTTGCACATGCTTTAATCTCATGTTTCACACTGTCTGTTAGTCATCTGTAGGGTCAGGAGGGCCTTTCTCTCTCTGAACAGTATGGCAGATCTGCTGCAATCTGGTTGGGTTTTTTTTCTTCTCAGTACTTCAGGGCACATTTTACTTTTTCAAATTTCTGGGCACTTTTGCTGGAAAAGTTCCTCCTGATGGTGAAGGCAAAACATTGCAGGGTTTCAGCGGAGTGCTCTATGGGCCTTCCTGTTCCTGGGCACTCTGTAGGTACAGCTTTGGGTGCTGTTAGGGACGCAGGCCACCAGGAGGAGGGTGAAGTTACTCTTTGTGGGACCTTTCCATACCAAAATGCCCATTGCCAGACTGCCAGCAATTACATGGTGTTTCCAGCCCTTCCTTCCTAGAGACCGGGATGCAATTAATCCAAGGACTGGCAGGGTGCTTGCAGTCTGTGGTGGAGATCAGGCTTCCTCAGGGACCGCCACCAAGTTTTCCTGCATCCTACTCCAAGTGTAGCCTGTGTCCTCAAGCTGCTCAGATCTGAGGGCTGCTGTGCTCCTCTTCCCTCCCCTCTGAATTTTGTTGTTCATCTCATTTCGTTCAGAATTGCAGCAGTCAGGGTATTAAAAAAAAAAAAAAACAAACCCAAAAATCTGTCAGTAACCTGTGTTTAGAAACAAGGCTCCAGGGTGTTTAATTAAACCCAGTGTGATGGGAGGCAGCCAAAAGGCATGTATGGTGTGTGTGTGCGCACAGACAGCTGCCCATGAGGGAGCAGCAAATGTGTACGTGTGGGTGAGAGAGGGAATAAAAGATCTGGTTAAATGGATCCTTTCAATCCAAGCTCCAAATATAATGTTCTTAAATGTGTAACCCATGAGAAAACAGCAATCCCCTCATGAAATACACGGATAGGCTTGTGCCAGGAAAAGGTCAGCAGCCTGGCTTCACAGGGCTAGCACAGCTGTAGGCTGGGGTGGCTGAGGGTTTTGGTGGGGAAGAGACATCCCAGCCAACCTTCTCCTGGCACAGGGGCTGGATTTTCCTGCTGGAATCAAGCTGGAAGGCTGATGGCTCTCGCCTAGTTTGAAGAGACAAAAGGCAGGCCAGAAAAGGATGTGTGAGTTGTTCTTTTACCTAGGCTTTGGTTGCTGACAGAGAGGAAGTGGAAAGAGGAATAGAAACAAAGCTATGAGTTTCAACTCCTGTTTTATCCCTGGCATTCATAAAATTGATGCCTCTTTCTTTCATGAACTAATTACCACCTGGATATCATAAGGAACTTCAGTTACTTTGGAAGAGACAGAGAAACCTGAATGTACTGGGGACAGTAATTCTGACCTAGTAGACCTGCCTTTTCTTTTTAAATCAGTTTCATAAAATCATCTACACACTTTGTCCATTTTTTTTCCAGCTTGTGGTCTCTATTTGCCAAAAATATTTAGCTTCTTCCCTTTCACTGCCCTGCAGAATCCCTCCTCGTTTGCCTACTTCTGCTGCCCCAGAAAAAGGAGGCAGATGACCCTGGTACCTGGTAGCTTTCCCTGGTGAGCAGGTGGGAACCCTCAAGGGTAGTTGCCCTTTTCTGGGGAGCTGAGGGTGTGAATGGGGCGTGTGCCTCCGGACCTCAGTGCTGGCTACAGTGGGTGCCCCAGCGAGCAGTTCTCCTGCTGCCAGTGGTACAGGGTGTGGGTACCACAGCTGTGTGCAAAGCCAGCTTCATTCTCGTGTGCCTGATGCCCACTTAAAAACAAGGGGGAACAGAAATAGGGTTTTTGTTTTCCAGCTGAAATAGCTTCAACAAGTCATGGGCACAGTCCCCGTAAATGCAGCTGTTGTGTGTGGCCCTGGGATGACTGGCTCTGTTGTGCTCATCTCCAGGCAGTCTCAGAGCCCACAGGGTCTCTTCCAAGCTGGGGGTTGGTGAAAGCCACAAGATGTGATGGTGGGAAAGGATGCCCACAAGGGTGGTGGTTTGCTCTCCTTTGCGAATAGCCTTGCAGCTGAGAGGTTTGCTGAGCATGAGGTGTAGCTGGGGCTGCTGTGGCTGAGCTTCTCAGCCATATGAGAGCAGTGAGCCATCATGCCACCTGAAATAAGAGGAATATTGAAGGTGTTACCTAATGATGGTGGCTTTGTAGTCTATGAAGCCTGCAGTCCTGTGTCTTCCCTGAGATTCAGTTTGGTGAAAAGAATTAGGGTGGAAGGGCCCTAATCTAGTCCACCCGCAGGCAGAGCTGTGCAGCCTGTAACTTTACATTAAGGACTTTCAGCTGCACTTTTGCTGTCAGGTTTGGTGACTGCACAACCTTTCTCTTGCTTCCCAGTGAGTTCTGGACTGCCTCAATGCGTGTGGAGCCATTGTATGTGTTCGGTCATAAGGGAGGGTGGCTGCTCTGTCAAGCTTCTGGTTCAAGCTGCTGCTCCACGATGCCATTTCTGTGCCACAGCAGGACATGCAGGTTCTTATCGGCTCTAATTAATGCACCTGGCAGTGATGACAAGTGGGCCACAGAAGTGTGAATCTAGTTTAAGGAGACTAAGAAGCCCAAAAAAAAAAAAAAAAAAAGAAAGAAAACATTCTAATCTCATCCATTATGCTCAGGCCAAGAGATCAGCAAAATGATCAAGCAAGGAAGTGAAACAACTTCTGGCTACTAGATTTTGCATCCCTATCCAGGCCAAGTGCTGGGGGTAACTATGAAACGATTGTAGCATGCTGAACATCAATCTTGTAACAAGCTTGGATAATACCCTCTGGTGAATTAACAAGGACTGCTGATATCTAAGTGCTTTTCAGCTGTGTGTTGCCAGGAATAAGTCTCAGTTCTGGGGGGCCTGAGTCTCTCCTCAATCTGAGTTTAATTCCCTCCCATCTGCTGTCTGCATTTCCCGACGATCCTTGCCCAAGTAGGGCACAGCGTGTGTTTTGAGGGGAGTGGGGACATGCTGGGCTCTCTGTAGGCTGAAATTTCCCAGACAGAGAATTTCTGCTGTGTGCAGATATCCAGTGGTCTTTGTGCCCCCGCATGAGCAACTGGGTGCTGCCTCAGCCAAAACATCCTGGGAGCCTCCGCTAAGGTGGCTCTGCTGGTAGAACAAAACCATCCAAGCTTGTGCAGTCTGGAGCAGGATACAAAGGCGGTCTCATTCCCATCATTGCTGGGAAATAATAGGGATAATTATCTCATTATTCCTGCAGCCTCCACAGCTCCCAAAGAAAGAGTAACTGGTGTACAACAATACCTCTGCTGTAAATAGCGCCCTCAGCACATTCCGCTGAAGCAGAAGATGGAGGTATAAAGCGCTGTCTGCCCTCAGACCATGCTCAGATTCAGCACTTGGACTTCGGTCCACTGAGCTTTACGTTTTGGGTTGCTGTTTTTGTTTTGTTTTGGGTTTTTTTTGAAAGTGGGGCAGGGAGCTCTGTGCGGGCTTTCTAGTGTTTTATTTATTAAAAAAAGGGCACAGATACATGTTCAGTTTGCAACGGTTGGAGTTGTGCAAGAAGCCTGTGCCACCCTTGTTCTGGATGTGACTGGCAACCTCATGCCATGGGCAGGAAGGGGGACTTGTGTCCTGGCTATGCCAGTGCAAAACTGGGGAGTACCACTTACTCCTCCTGGATCTGTCAAAATGAATTTTCCTTTTTAGGCATCAAAAATGTCCCTGAGATCCTTGTTTGGAAGGAGGCAAGACTAGGGGGTTGGAACCGGAGAGGTTTTGCCAAGGTTCATGGAGCCTGCAGAGAGCCAAGGGCAGAACCTGGTGCCATGACTCAGGTTTATTCGCTTTGCCTTGTTTAAAAGGTGTCTCATAAAAAGAAAAATATGTTTCCATTAGAAGCAGAGAAGTTTCTTTTGTCAGACTTCTGCAAGTTTCACTGATCCATTGCTGGTTTGTGGATGTTACTGCAGTGCTACTGATGCCAGTTCCATTATCCGTGGGTGCCTGAAATCTCCTGCAGTATGTTTGTTTTTTTATCTACTTGTTAATCCCATGAGAAATATCATGAAGCTGTCTCCCAGAGTTTCCTGGAGGGTTTCTGGAAGATTGAAAAGTGTATTATGAAGTTTCTTCATCCTCTTCTGAAAATTGCATTGGCTTTCAGGAAAAGAGCTGTTTCACGTAGCATTTGTCAGGCAACTGGTTTAATTAAGTGTTAACATAAAGCAGAAGGTGAGTTTTCAATGTTTCTTTCAGTTTCCTTGCTCAAGCTTCTATTCTGTTGGTTGTGATGTGACTATTTCATTAGCTCACTGGAGGTGAGTTTGGCAAAAATTAAGAAGCTGAGATCTAATATTTCTAATGTATCTTAAAAATAACTAAAAGAGCAGGTGTAAAAAAACCCATCCATACATGAATTTTCACCTAGGCCTCAGACTACTTCAAACCCATAAAAACAAGAATGCAAAGACTAAAACATCCTTCTCCTGCAGCCCTGCTGGGAACAAGGGTGTTGTTGGCTGGCACATCAGCTTTCTCTGTGCCACCCCTGTGCCGCAGCTGGGCTGAGGGCAGGGGTAGAGCAAGCTGGGTGTGGGTGCTTCTAAAGGAGAGCAGAGCCAGCTGCAAATAGCCAGGGCAGCCCCCATCACTTGATCCCAGGCTCTGATGCTGACTTGCTATAAAATTTGAGTGCCTCCTTTTCCAGCAGATTAAACTGGGAATGGTGACTGTTGCTTGTAGTGAAAGGAGGCAGTGTGTGAATTAGTGGGGGTTGTGCTTGTGCCTCTGCAAAGTGCTGGATGGATGTAAAATGTCTTTGTTCCTTGTCTGGTCCCAAACCAAAAGCCCTGTAAGGCTGTGCAGAGGAGGGATCCCTCTTCCTTGCAGGCCATCTGCAAACCTTCCTGCCAGCAGCCTCTGTTGCTCCCACACTGAGCCTGCAACTCACTGGTATGTTGGGGCTGGCTGGCTCTGGGCAAGTGGCAGCTTACACAGAGGGTGGAGATTTCTGAAATCCTGGACCTAACCTCAGCAAGTACAGGCTGTAGCCAAGCAATAAGACTTCTCCATATTTGCCACACCATCTCTCTTCTTCAACTTTCTGTAATCTTTCAGCTGCTAGATTAGAAATCCTTACTATGCAGTGCAGGGTTGAATCCGAAGCAGGGTTCCTCCTTCAAGTGATTCAGGAAAGGAAAGCCTCACTGAAACATGGTGTCTTTTCCCTCCTTCTCAGGGTCCTACAGGTCACACCTGCCTGTCTTGGAGCGTTCTGGAGTGGTAGAGCTAGATTTATGCTTTGTGTCATGATATCTTCTTTCTACGCCATGTGGAAGGGTAGAGGCAATGGCACTTGTGACTTAGCAGGACCAGTGCTGGGCGACGAACGTAACTGTTTATTTCTCCTCTAGTCTGACCTTTGCTAAATAAGATGCTCAGTGCTGGTGTGCATGTGGGAGAAGATCTGGATCCTGCACTTGCTCATTAGCAGTCTGACTTCTGGGAATCAAAGGAGAAATTGATTTTTCCTGTGTGTTTTTACAACACCAAATATTTTGAGGAGTGAGACTAAACACTTCCTTCCCATGTACTGTTTCCAACATCCATGTTATCAGTGTCACATGCCTACCATTGTCAGATGTTTCCTTGATGCTTAAAACATTTTTCCTCTTCTTCCAGCACCAATGGCATTCTTTCCACAGGGGACACAAAATGAGGTGGTAAGGCTCAGTGCAGAGCAATTGGTGCAGGATGCTGCCAGTGTCACCCAGACACTGGAGCAGGCTTAATGCCTTTGTGCCACAAATGCATGCAGGACTCTGGAACACAGCAAGGCATCTTTCCTGCTCTTAGCCCACTGCTGGTACTGCCACTTTTAGCAGGGTGAGTGCTGCTAGCTTTTCCTTGATGTTTCCCGATTGTATCTGGAAGAGTATTTAGGGTCCTGTGGCTTAAGCCTCTGTCAGTGACACTGAGGTTATGGCACCTGCCTACCTACAGAAGTGCTGCCACTCCAAGGGGCACAGCACATGCCCAGGGTCCCTCAGTCTGGAGAAGTCAGTATGCTGCCTGGGATGGTGGGGAAGGAGGCAGTGAGCCATTTCAGTTGGCGGTCCCAGGGAGATGCCTGGTTCCTCATGAGCCAGCAGTATTGTATAAAAGGGCTGGCTGGTGCTGCTGGTTATAGGTATTATTTTAGAATGTGTTTTATTAATGTTGAAATTTGAACCAGAAGAGGAACAGCTTAGTTGGTTGTGCAGTACCAGAAGGAATAGGGAGCCATTAAAATGTATCTGGGTGAACAAAGCTGGGTGTGTGGGTGCACACAGAGGCAGCAGATCTCAGCAGTGAGAAGGGGTCCTTCAGTAACACTTATTTTTCTGACAGAAGCTGCACTTTTGTTGCCACTCTGTGAGGTGCAGTGCAGGAAGGATGACTGCCTGGAGGGTGCTGCTGGGAGGTGAAGCTGTGTGCAATTTCCTCAGGGAAGCAGCAGTTCTTGTGTGTGCCTGTGTTAATGGTGCTGAGTTGCCACTCAGTGTCATATGTCCCTGCCTCCCAAAAGAACCTGCACTATGGAAAGGGAAGAGAGAGGGGGGGAAAAGGAAAGATGAGAAGTGGGGGATTTACAGGCTCACAGGGAGGTGATGTGGACAATGCCTACACGAGACACCGCAGGCGGAATAAGCTCACTTGACCTTCTATCTGAGCCCGTGGATAAAAGTCAGCACTGCTCTAAAAGCCATGAGTTTGCTTCAGTGCAGCACTGGGTAAGAGCTCATGCCCCTTGCATCTCAGCATGCCAGCAACAGCTATGCAGCTTCATCCAGGCTTGCTTCTGCCTGCAATACTCCAGGTAAATGTACCCGTGGCTTCGCAGGTGCCATCTTCTGCTTACAACACCCACTTTCCGAAAGTGCAGCCCACCTTCAAGTGCATGTTTAAGGGAAGGCTGCTCAGGCTGTCCCCTAAATAAGTAAAATGGCTCTAATATGCACCAGCTGGTCTCATCACCTTCAGATGTAATTGTTTAATGTACATGGTGTACATTAGCTTAGCAACCTGGCAATTGTGCTGTGGTTCACACAGGAATCCCAAATATCGCAATGCAACCTTGCAGCATGACCATTACTCTTGAAATTTAGCTTTAGAAATACTAGTTACACTGAAGATCCCAATTTCTATTTAAGGTTGAATATTCCCATGCCATGGACACCTTTGGTGTCCTAGCAGATGGCCTGCAGAGTGTCATTGTTTGGGAAGTCACTTGCTACAGTGGTTGGAGGATTAAGTTCAGAAGGGGTGGGTTTGCCCTGAGGAATGACACCCAAAATTGCTGATTTGGAGAGTCCCTTCTATGCAATGCAGTTGTTTGCACACAAACCTATCATCTATTCTCCTCCTGGGATTTGCTGTTTATATGGAGGAGAGCAAATACAGACTCTTCTGCAATTTCAATGGAATCCAGGGAGCTTTTAAGCAGGCAGAGCAGCTACTGGCATCCCTGTCTCTCTACTGAAGAAATGGGGTGACTGCTAACAGAGATGTGAGATGTCACAGTTCCTTTTTATCCAAGGGATGAAAAACACCATACAGGCATTTAAGCTTTACAAAATCCCCCTGCAAAGTGTAGGAGGAATTTTTTACAGATGGAGAAACTGAGACAAAATGCCTTGCTGCTGCTTGATCCATTCATTACTGAAAGAATTGAGGACAGAAGTTGGGGCACCTATTCATAGCACTGACCACAAAGTTCTCCCTCCCTGTCAGCTTGGGAGGGACATAGCCCATGCAGCAGTGCTCCTGTGAGGGCTTTCAGTGTCTGCTTTGGTCAGAAGACTATTTTGCAGATGTGTCTCCTCCATTTTTGCAATGACATTGCATCTGACCTGTATTTCTTGCAGATATTTTGTTTAACCACCCCATTTGTGGTATGTCAGCCTGCAAGACCCATCTGTATGCGCCTGCCATTCCCTATCCCTCCCTGTTTTCAAATCTATGCCAGTGCATTGCTTACTTGAATTATAAAAACTCTCACCTTGTGTGGGCTTTTTGTTTACCTGCTTGTGGTTCTGTGCTCCCCTTTCCATATTGCCTTGCCAGCAATGGTGCAAACAAAATCTGTCTGTGGGGGAAGGGAACGGGCTGGGAATGCCCATCCTCTCGGGGACACGGCTGGTCCTGCATGTTGTGAATGAGAGATGCTACTCTGTCCTCCCTTCCTCTTCCCTGCAGTGAGCTGACCATCTGCTTACCTTAATGGACTAGAGATTAGCCTGGGGGTTAAGTTATCAACATAATTAACCTAGATTTCTCCTCTACGGCTGAGGCAATTTTTACTTATCTACTGCTCAGGTGATGTTGTGAAATTCAGACAGCTCTCGAGGAACAACAGAAACTGGAGCAAGTGGAGGGGAAGGCTTTCAAAGTTTGGAATTACTCTGAAGCCCCCAAGGCACAGAGATGAGAGATGATGAAGCTTACGCAGGGTCACGTATGTTCTCAGCTATGAGAAGAGTATTGAAGAGAAATCTAATATATTATTAATACTGCCTGTTCCTTATGTGAGGGCTTTTCAGGTCTGTGTCTCGAACCAGGCAAGACTCGTTACCTCTGTTTATGGAAATTTGTTCCTGGAATGTGTGCAGAAAGCTAACAAATTGAAAATACTACATCCCTGTGTTTCTGTTCAGATGACTTTTGTCGTCTACCTGTAGGACACTTCCCAGCCTCTGCTCTGTACCAGAGGTTCGGTGACAGGCTATCGTTAGATACTGTAGTCATATATCACCAGAAACTCTTTTCGTTCTGGCTTAGTATGCTAGAGCTAATGTGACTCTACAGCCATGTGTGGGTGGCTTTTATGCTACATTTTCCTTGACAGTAAAAGACTGCAGTTGCCACTTCAGAACATCCCTAGCTGCCTTTCCTGCCCTAGATTCAGGCTGTATTTGTGGATAGTGCTATCAGACCTGTGCACAGGCAGTCTTCCTTTGCAGGGCCAGCGATGGCAAGGCGGCACCCCAAATTTCAGAGGGCACCTGAAGTGCCTCCATACACCCCCTAGGCTTCTTCTGCCTGTGGCCACGGCATTCGGGGCATGTGTCTTTGCACTTGGATTCAGCTTGCCGTGCGTAGAGATCCCTTGCAGAGGCTGTGAGCGTGGGAGCATTGTCTGACCCGTCCCTGCGGGCACTTCCCGTGCCAGAGGACATGCCACTCAAACGATCATTGTAATTACCGTCCTGGAAGCTTTTAATCCCTTGGTTAAATAAAACCAACAAACGATAGTAGGAGTAGGAAACTGCAGCCGGCTGGAAGACAGCCCCGCCAGGGGCAATGAGATGTGCGAATGAACAAACACCCGCATCCTGCCAGAGACACCTAATCTTCCTAATGATGAAATTAGCATGCAGCCTTGGTCAGATCCCACCAACACCTCGGTGCTCAGCCCCAGACATCTCACTGGCACAGAGGCAGGCAAATTAGAAGGAGTTCAAAGAATAACAACAATGATTAGGGTGCTGGAGGGGAGTCGAGGTATGAGGAAAGATTAAAGCAACTAACTGTGTTTATCGTGGATAATTGGTGATTGAGGGGGGAAACCTAAGTGTGTTCCTGTAATTTGAAGGGTGTGAACTTGAGGGGAGCTGATCAGAATGGTAGCAGTATGTATATAAGTAGGAGTGATGTGATACAGCTCAAGGAAAGAAATGTAGGTAGAATATCAAGTGAACTCCTAATTACATGTTTTGGTCTGTCTTAGGAGTGACAATGGTAAGAACATTATTTTTTGGGGTGCATATATACAAACAGAAAAATGCTGGAGGAGAGACCCTCTAGTAGAAAATTATCCTGTACAGCAAGGGTTGGACTGCCTGAGCCCATACACGTTTTGTCCCCTTCTCCACATCTTTTTTATTCTTTACAAATATGTATATATAGGAGGAAACAAACAGCACTAGCACTTGTGATTTTCAGTGGAGACATGTTGCAAATGTTACATTTTCCAGTAACACTTTACCCCACACTGTCACTGTGAAATCTGTCTGCTGTCAAACTGTAGTGGGGTGTCAGTCCTCATGTCTCTTTGATAAGGTCTGGGAAGGATTTGGCGGACGTTAGCAGCACCCAACGCCCCCAGACTGCTGAGAGCAGCTGTCCTTGGTGAAATGGGGAGAACCCTGGTGGGGGAGCCCTGGTGGTGCTGAGCTGTTTGGAGATAGAAAAGCCTCGGACCATGCCTGCATTGGTTTTTGTATGTACTGCTTGGTATGTAATCAGTGTGCCCATCATGCTGTTGGGACTTGTGCTCTGCTTTTCAGTTAAGGCTTAAAATTGGCAGACCTGTCTTTTTGGGTGGCAGAAACCAGTCACAGTGAATGGAGGTTCTCCCTTATCTTGGACAGGAAGGATCTTTGTTTCCTTCTGAGGGGTTTGCAAACCCTGTCTGTGCACTTGGAAGCATTCAGACGACCTTTGGCTAGAGCACAATGACAGGCACCTAATGTGTTAGGCCTTTGTTGTCCCAGGATTGTGCCCATACGGAAAAGAAAAGGCAGGATCACTCTCACAGGTGAAACATTTACTGGAGTGCTTCTAGCTGTGGTATTCTGCAGCCTTCTTTCTAGTTAAAATGATACCCCACCACCCCTCCCAGTAAGCCTCCCTGTCCACTGGGACACACACTATACTAGGCATTGCTTCCTGTGTATAGAATCATAGAATCACAGAATATGCTGAGCTGGAAGGGACCCATCACGTTCATTGAGTCCAACTCCAGGACCTGGACAGGACACCCCAAGAGTCACACCATGTCCCTGAGAGCACTGTCCAAATGCTTCTTGAACTCTGTCAGGCTGGTGCTGTGACCACTTCCCTGGGGAGCCTGTTCCAGTGCCCAACCACCCTCCGGGTGAAAGATCTGGGTTTGATATTCAAACTAAACCTGCCCTGACTCAGCTTTATGCCATTTCCTTGAGTCCTGTCACTGGTAACTAGAGTGAAGAGATGTGCACCTTCCCCTTTTCTTCCTCTCGTGAGGATCCTGAAGACCACAATGAGTCCTCCTCCTCCTGTCCAGGCTGAACAAACCAAGTGACCTCAGCTGCTCCCCATACGGCTTCCCCTCCAGACCCCTCACCATCCTTGGGGCCTTCCTTTGGACACTCTCTAACAGCTGAATGTCTTTCTTACATTGCAGTGACCAAAACTGCCCCCAGTGTCCAAGGGGAGGCTGCCCCAGTGCAGAGCAAAGTGGGACAATCCCCTCCCTTGCCCAGCTGACCATGCTGGGCTGGATCCCCCCAGGACACATTTGGCCCTCCCGGCTGCCAGGGCACTGCTGACTCATATTCCACTTTCCATCGACCAGGACCCCCAGGTCCCTTTCTGCAGAGCTTCTCTCCAGCCTCTCATTCCCCAGTCTGTACACAGAACCAGGGTTGCCTCATCCCAGGTGGAGACTCTGGCACCTGCCCTTGTTAAACTTCATATGGTTTATCCACATGCTTACACATTTGCCACCTTCCCCCCTTCTCTGCCTGGCCTCTGCAGCTGCCTGCATGTTTTCCATAGAGTTTGCAGAGTTTTTGTTAGCAGGAAATGTTGCCTAGAATGGGTTCCCATTGCAAGCATCTCACCTCAGTAATGTCCAAAATAATGTGTTTACCAAGTTGCCCTTGCTATCTGTACTCCACACAATTTCTTCACCTTGTACCTGATCTGTTCTCCTGCTCCTGCCTGCCTTTCTCTCCAAACCTGCAGGACATACCCCTAATTGCGTTCCTGTTTTTCACACCAGCTGACCAAAGGCTGTGACACCAGGTCCTAGCATGGCAAACGCTGTGACGTAGTGCCCGTGCTCTACTGCGGTTCTTACCCGGGGTGCCTGCTCCCCACCTTCATCATCCTAACACGGAGTGACTTGGCTCAAAAGCCCCTGCAGTAACCTGCCTGGCCATAAACTGGAGACCTTTGCAGCTGAAGGTTTGCCTCCAACATCTTTTTTTAGCTTGCCTGGTGTAATTCTCTGCTCTGTGACTGCTTGCAGACACCGTTGCAGGTTTTATTTCCAAAGCACACAGTATTGTAATTAAGAGGTCCCAAAATGAACTCAGCCTTTCAATAACAAAGCATAATAAAATGAGCTCCTAACAAGACTGAAGGGAGAGCGATCAAGCTGTTTCAGCATCCACATAGACATTTTACCTGGCAGAATAATAGCCATTTTCTTTCAGCTGTGAAGTCCACCTTCTCAGTGTCTGAGAGCTGCTGTCACCTCAGGAACCACCAACAAAGGGGTGCATCCTTGTCACTCCAGGGAGGTAACAGCACCAGCTACGAGGTAGAAGCTTTCATCCTGGAAAATTTCCAGACACCTCTAGAGAGGAAAATCCTACCACTGGCAGACACTGGCCATAGAACCAGATAATGCAACCGATGGCAACTGCAGGATTGATCCTTTGCCTCCTCCCTATGGGCAGGCAACTCTGAACAGCTGTGGTCTATGACAGCATGCAGAAAATCAGGTCTGTAGCATTACATTGACATAAACAACCAAATTTTGAGATCTGGTGTCTTGAGAAACTGAAGGCATCTTTCTCTCAAGCAGAGATGTATCAGCTATTTCACAGCCAATACATGCTTTCTATGCACTAAAATGTTTGTTGACTTGCAGCTAGGGTGGTGTGCTGGGAGGCTCCATCTCTGTGTTATGGCCCACTTCTGGTGCTGCCTGGTCCTAATTTACTTCAGGAGATGTGAGGGAGCTGCTGGTCCTTTCTTCAGCAATGCTCAATGAACCTGTCAATCAACTGGCCTGCATAAAATTTGGCTGGGTCTTGTTACTGGTTCTTTCCTTCCCTGTCTGACAAGGTCTAGTGAAAAGCTGCTTCATTGTCATCATGTCATTGTCATCCTGTGAGAGAAGGCAGGTGATTGCCTAAAGAGCAAAGGATCCTGGAACCCTGAAAAAGCCTGAACTTCTTGCCCAGGCAAAGGTAAAGACCCAAAGACCCTTCCTTAAGTGTTCACCAAACCCACAAGATCTTGTGGGACAGTGTGGGTACAGAACAAGAGTAGCCTTTCCCCTCTTGTCAACTTGGGGAGCCACTGGCTGCCTTCTTTGGTGAGGCTGGTCAGGGTGGCCACACAGTGCTGAGGATGTCTTTGCCAGCAGGGAGAAACCCTGGACTGACTCTACACGAGGGAACAAACCTGTGCACAGAGACAGTTCTTTTCACCTGCTCCTGCCAGGAGATGAGGCAACTCCTTGACTGGGTCCTTCCCACAGGGAGAGGGTTGGTGGCTGGTGTCATGCTGGAGGGAGCTGGCAGTGCTGGCAGGGGTGTGGGGCCAGGAGTGAGAGTTGTGTTGTGTTGTGTTGTAGGATAGTGCACTTGTGCAAGTGGCTGTCAGTCTCCTGGCATCTCCAGAGTGCTTGACAGCTGGGAACACAATGCAGCATGCTTATGTGAAAGGAAGTGACAGCAAGGAAATGGAAACGTCTGGAAGCATATGAGGGAGTGAAGCCTCGTCACAATATACCCCCAGGCCACATCAGAATTACTTTAATGCAATGATTCATTATCTTTTTTCCTCTGCTTTTCTCTCAGTGAGGAGATGCTACAGATCTTGACTGGTATTTCTGAGTATGTAAAATATCATGTTGCACACTTCAAGGTGATGCTGGCCAAATAAAATATGATGCCTGCACAGAAGTGCTAGTTTGAATGTGAGTTTTCAGGATAGCAGAGCCTTGGCTTTCTGGAATCAGAGTAGTTTAGAGTTGTCTCGGTTTGGGAGACAAAGGTGTTCAGGAGGAAACGCTCAGGGATGAGCACCTCCTCCCAAGGGAAAAGGGCTTCCCCTCTTCCCTCCACCAATGAAACAAATTAACAACAGCAAATGAAAGTGGAGAAACAAAGGTGACTATTTATTAACATGAAAAGAACTATCTATTAACACAAAATGAAAGTGGGAGAAACAAAGAGAACAAAATGGGAAAAGGGTGCCTGCAAGGAGCTGATGGCACAGTGGGCGGAGCTGGTGGATCTTGGTGACTTCACCTCCTCACTCACGGGCGTGGCATTCCTCGCAGCTTGGACTGACAGGGGCCACCCCGCCGGCCTGTTGGGGCCACCCCGCAGGCTCCCCAGGCTGGAGAGACAGGAAGAAGGGTAGGGAGGCCAAGGGGAGAGAAAGTAAAACCAAACAAAACCTCGTTCAAGCTAGCACGGGACGGAGAGCCATCCCCTCACAAAGTCTTGGTTGAGAGCCGCCGACCTGCCACCTCTCCAAGAGCCGTTGACCCCCCTTGGTCGTTGGGCCGAGCTGCTTTTATAGCTGCCTTGCACGTGCTGGTTTGGTTAAACAGACCCCAGCTCAGGCCCTGCCCCTCAGGTCTATCTTAAAGGTACAGCAGCAGTGGGCATTAAGCAGGCAGGTAAGGAATAAAGTGGTTTCATAATGTCACCCCAGGACAAGAGTTCGCTTTATTCTGCAAAAGGAGCCCAAATACTTTGGGGCTTCTGCTGGTCAACCACAAAGTCCAGGAAGAAATTTTCCCTAGCACCTCCTCACATGTAAGTTTGTATTGTTGTTGGAGGGGTCTGTGTCTTGTATTTTCGCCAGGATCAGACTGACTTTGGTGTAACAAGGTGGGATGAAGCCCTCCTTTATTAGACCCTGGATACCATGGGGATTTGATGGACCATATGGTGACCATCTCTCTCTTCCTTTTTACCCTACTGACAGAAAAACAGCATCTGGGCTTGATTTTCACTTTCTCCTGAGAGGGGAGAGAAGAGATGGGAGTAGTATCACAGTGGACATGTATGCTGATGCCACAGCTGTCATTAGGAACCCTTTGAGGCCAGTGGGCATCCCTGATTGGTGGTCATGTCATAATTCGGGATGAATATGTGCACACAGTGGAGCTATGATGGCCAAACAGCTTATATCTTCTCTGCATCATGATGTAAATAAATTTCATAGAGCAGAAGGTGGTTGTGATCATTTATCATTTGGTGCGTTTAAGCTTTGTGTCTGGCAGATACTAATGGAGAAAATGTTGTCATCCAAACCCAAGCAGCCTTCAGCTGGAGTTAAATTACAGCACTGCTGAAGAGCTAGAGATGTGAGAGAGAAAATAATGACAGGTGGGCAGATTATTAAAATACAATGCAGACAATACCTGGAGGGTAAATATAATCAGCTTTGTGATGACAGTGAAATCTGAGGAGTGTTTTGACAGTGGAGAAGGCTGGAATACATGTGCCTTCACAGTGAGGACCCCTGGTTACACAGCTGGAGAGCTGATATCTTTATTTCAGCAACTTGTTTTCTATCATAGAGGAGGGCTACTCGTATCTGATAACTCACAGGCAGCCTGGATGCATCTTATTTTACTGTGTTTTGCAGTAGGCTTCCTGCAGCATCCCAGAAACCAGAAAAGTCTTGCTGCAAAAGTGTGTGCTTTGAGAGGCATTGCAGAGGCTGGCTGAAACCAGCTCTGGGCTGCACGGCTTGCCCTGGGTTCCTGTGAACCACCATGTGGCTGTGAGCACAAGCAGCACTGGTCTTGCCCACCCCTAATTCCAGAGGAACAGTCTCACAGCTTCTTTGGGTATGGGCAACTTCTCTTTCTGCTCAGTTGTGCTTTCTTCTCCACCTTGTGCATGGGCTCACCTCACATGGGCAGCCTCTTGCCCCATGTATCATGCAAGCTTTTCACTGTCTGTCCTGCACGCACTTCAGTTGTTTGTTCTGCCATACCTTTACTTCACTGGCTGTCTGGGGAAGACACATTCATGCCAATAAAACTGATAAATTGCCAGAGAAGGTGAGATACAGTTTTAGTAACTGGAATAACAGTGAATTTGCTGACCTGGCACAGGGAGGGGAAAGGGAAAGGATTGTGAATTAATTACAGTGCTGAAGCAGTGCTGAGGAGAGCCTGGCTTTCTGCTGGAAGTGGTTCAGTTACTTGGCTGAAGGTAGGAGTCCAACTGCTGTACACCTGAGGAGGCAGCAAATGCACAAGGCTGACAGTTAGGGCTGCTCAAGGTGGGCCTGGGTGCTGTATGCTGTGTTGAGACCATGCTGCAACACTCTGCCTCCCCATCCATGACTTGTCACTGCTTCCCCTGTACTGGCATTTTAAATCACCCCCCAGAACTGACTCTTTAAATAGCTGCACAGTTGCTGGGGCTGATGTGAAGGCAGCATGACAAGGTGTGGGCAAAGTCTGGATGTCAGCAAATCAGCATTCAGTCTGTTTTGAGTCCTGTTCCATACCAAATCCTTGTTCCAGCTCTGCCACTGACCTGGGTGAAGAGAGGTCACCTCTCTGTGCTGTGGCAGAGGGGGACAAACTGCTGTTGTGATCGGTGTTGCTCATTGCATCCCCAGAAGCTTTCCAGTAGTCTGGAAAAATCTGGTGCCTGCCTTGTTTTGCAAAACTAAAGCTGTCTCTGGAGTGCCCCAGTCATGCTGTGGTCCCCTGCCCCACTTGCAGGGCTGGAAGAAGACGAAGATCAAGCTCTCATCTCTCAGCATTGCCTCTTTCTCTCCTGCCCTTCATCCCAGGCACCAGCTTGGGGAAAACGAATAGGTAAGTGTCTGTGGTAGAGCATTGAATGAAGTGGCTTCCCAGTTTTCTGAGAAATTCCAGAGAAAGATACAGAGGGTGAGCAAACTTGCTGCCATAGGAGGCTTGACAACTCAGAAGCTCAGCAGTGGGTGTTAGTTCAAAGAGAAAGGCAACATGTTGAAAAAAAATCTCCAGAGAATTCAAGTTTTATGAGTCTAGAAGGAAGAGTGTCTTTTTTGAAAGGTATATTATCTCTAAAAGTAAAAAAATAGCTCTTGCTGTACTGGTGTGATAGTTACCTATCATGTTTACAAATCTTCATTGCCAAAGGAAGAATATTCCAATACATTTTGAATACAAGTTGTCTCCTAAGGGACCACCTTATCTCTGATGTTTGACCGATTACTTGGCCAGACAAAAGTTATTGCAAGAAATAGACTTGACCTTTTAAGCATACAACTGAGATTTCCAGCAGGAGTGAGCACCATACTTTCTAAATGAATGTGTTAGTAGGCAATGAAAGCAGAGGAGTGCCACTAATTAAAGATGTGTGTGAAAGAAAATAGATGGAATAATAAAAGGTAAACAAATATTAGAGAAGACAAACATATTGCCAAAACAGAAGTTAAAGCCAGCCAGCACAGAGAGGGAAGAGTCCTATGTGGAACAAAAGCAGCCATTTTGAGAACTGTGCTTAGCATTAAATTGCAAAGAAATACAAAAATAAAATGCAATTATGACTATACAGCTGGAGGACAAAGCTATTATGATGATGGTGCTGAGCCATTGGTAACCGTATGATGAGAAAATGCAAAAAAAAAAACTTTCAGCCATCTGGTCAAGCCTAGTACTTACACAGTTCTCATTGTTAATGGTCCTCACATCAAGAATGTGTTGTAAGGCTGCATCCTTAGCAGTATTTTAAGACTGGATCTATAGTAATAGGACATATAATCAGACATGCAACCAAATGCACACAAACATCTAAATTTCTCATCAGCATCTTAAGAGAGCATCCTGCCTGGTAGACAGTTCAAATAAATTTTTTGCTTATCTGCATTTGTCAGAGTCTCTTTGGCTCCCAATATATCTGAACAGAGTCTTCCCTGAGCTTGATTTCTGCTTTTACTGCGCCTCCCTTGTAAAATGAATGTAAGTTACTGAGCAAGTATTGGCTTACTATTCGTATATCCAGTCAGACCTCTGGAGGGGCAGTGGGGGGATTAACACAGGGAGCATGTAATCACCTGAGCTGGAATTTAGCCTTGACACTGGCTTATCACTTTTAATATTATTAAAAAATAGGACCACAGGATCTCCAATGGCTAGAAGTGATCTGGTTCTCAGCTTTATCTCTGGTCTGAAAGCCAGGGTCTCCAGCAGCATGGTTCTTCTGTGGGAAGCCTGGGCTTGGCCGAGAGAACAATCTGCTGACAACTCACCTTGGGCAGCATTTTATTTTTCCCCACAAAAGTCTCCTTGCTTTGCTATAGACTTTTGCCTGTTCAGGCTCAATGAGTGTGGGAGCAGTGGAAGCCTGGCTCTGTCAAGGCTGTTAAGGAAGGGTGGTTACAGGTTCTTGTGTTTACAGGAATGATTGTTTTTGACATGTCTTTTGGTGCATCTCTGTTTCGGGAGGACTGAAGGGAGACCTGATGTGAGAGAAGAGGGGATTGAGTGTGGGTTGGAGCAAAGCAGCTCTGTGAACTTGAAGGTGGTGTCACCCTTGTTGCTGTTGTTCAAAGCTCTGGGGCAGAGCAGGGGATGATTTCAGTCACAGCATCTTTGTGTATCTCGGTGAGATGCCCATTCAGAGAGACATGGTTCCCTGGTGTGGTCTGACCTCTGTGGGGTCTGCTGAGGAAGGTGGAGGGACTGCAGTGGAGGGATGCTCCAGACTGTATAAGCACTTTTGATTCCAAGTGATGGTTGCCCAGAGGTAGCTGGTACCAAGGGCTACCTGGCATCAGACTCCCCATGAAAAATACCCACTGGCCACCACTAGCTCAGGTATTCCCAGGGCTGTTGTGAAAGGACATTGACTGAAGTTATGTGTTCAGTCCATGGCGACCTTCCCTCAGGCTCAGCAGGTGGCCCAGGCCCCCTGGTAAGGCAGGGGCACAGCTACTCTGAAAGGGTCACTGCCTGCTATTGCTGCCACTGCTGTGCTGGCTGCGCACTGGGGACAGGAAGGAAGAGGAGCTAACAGTTTTTGTTGACAAAGCTCTCTTAGTACCTGTGTAGATCTATAGGCAGAGTTGCCTGAGGAAAGATGAAAAATTAATGGGGACATTTTCACCCCGGCTGGCTCACATGCCATTTTAATCCTGCTGCCAACATGATGGGCATTTCTGCCTGAGAAGAAGTGCTGAGTGAAATCCAAATCGTGTGACAAGGAGCAAAACCAGCTACTGATGGGGCCTGGGGCAATAAATCAGTTTGTAAACACTCTGCTTTGAGGAAGGTCTGTACCCAGGTTTTGTTTCTACGATGGCTTGGGCCAAGGTCTAAACACCTCTGAAGTGTGCACTGTCTTCAACAGAAGGCAGTCTCTGCTGCAAATGAGGAGAGATGGGCTGGTAGTGGGGAACAGGCATAGCATGGTGGGGAAACCTGTTTTATTCCAGACTTGGTCTATGTGCACAGTAGCACTGGTAGGTAGCAGGCACAGTGACAGCTAATGCCAAGGGAAGTGTCATAAAAGCAAGGGTTGCTGGATTTCAGAGAGAAGTGCTGAGCAAGGTGCTGAGCTCAAAACCTGGGATGAAACAGAGAATTAATTGCTTCTGGGGAGCAGGAGCAGTGGGATGTATAGGTACAAGAAAGTTAGAGCAAGAGTTAGAAAATGAATCAAGGTTTTCTCAGGCCCATATAGTTCAGGTTCTAACACCATCTCCCATGGATCTCTACCTGGGAGCTGTGGGGTGAACAACCAGTGAGTGCACCCCAGGGGTCAGGATGAGAAGGGACATGCTGCTTTCCATGTAGTCCTCCAGCAGTCACCGTGTTATCACAACTCATTCTTTGTAAGCCAGGCAAAAGGACTTGTCCTCTTTCCAGAGAGATCAAGCCTGAAATGTAAAAATAGTCCGATTTGGACTGGAGCTTAAACCTAAAGTGATTACATGACTTCTATTAAAGCAAAAAGCAAACAAGCAAACCCTATTTTCCTCTGCTGATTACATAACTCACAAATCAGATGAATGGGCAGTTTTCAAAGCCATGGCCAGAGGAAAACACCTGTACAGCTTGAGCCCAGTGGCTGTGTGCTGCAGAGATTGGTGCTGTGGTGGAGGCTGACCCTTGGAAGCACCGTTCTTGCCCTGCACATACTTTGCAGCCTGTTGCTCCTTCTCCTCAAGGGTATGTGTGCCTTTTCCCAGCTGTATTTGGTGGCAGCATAACCCCTCCTTCAGCTTGGCGTTTCTTACTACACTGCTGTCTCTCTGCTACAGGGTATAGAGCTGCTCTGTCAGGCACTTGGGACTTGGAGAACTGCAAGTCAACTGGTTTTGCCATTGTCTGTCAGCAGCCCAGGCAGCAGGGAAGCTATGTGTTGTACTGGGAGAGGTATGAACAGCAAAAGAGGTCAGATTTACAGACCCTATCTACACACAGTGCATGGTGTACACACAGTACAATGTATACGCATGCTCCTGAAGAGCCTTACAGATGTGTGATCTGAATGGCAGACCAGAATTTCTCTGCAAAAAAACTCAGTAAAAACTTGTGTGAATCAGTGCCTGCTGGGGCCCTGCTGTGGAGATTTCCTGTAGTACAAGGAAGTTTACTTAAGTGAGCCTTACATACCCCAAATGATGGTGTTCCTGAATCATCAGCAGCTGCGATAGTTGTGTGCTGTGACTGGTGCTCTGCATGATTTCTCAGGTGCCTTTGTCCTCACTGCAGGTCATCAGTCAGTGTCTCAGCTGGAAGTTGCTGCTGAGTATGCTACACGTTTTTGTAAATGCTGAGGATGAAGGATATGGTCTTTCATCTTTTTGATACATAGCTTGAGGGATTTGAATTTTTCCTGGCCTAAAATCCTTCTGGAAATCTGCTTGTGTAAAGCCATCATACAGTGACCGTTTTGAGCCCCTATCTCTGAACTCAAGTTCCTCCTGGCCATAGGCTAGGTGTCCAGCAGGTCTCTGGCCCTTTCACCTGGTAAAGTGGTGGCAGAGGAAGTGAATGATTTCCCATCAGCTTGCCTACTGCTCTGGAAGTGAAGAGTTAATGTGGGGAACAAGATTAAAAAATGTGGTCATCAAAGATGGGTGTGGGGAAGATAGATTTATAGGGGATAATGGATATATTGGGAGTGTGTAGGTAAGGCAGGGAGTTGCCATGTCAGTAGAGTTATGGGCAGGACCAGGAAGATACCTTGCCCACACTGCTGAATGTGTAGGGTTACCTGCAGGAGTGGAACCAGCACTCAGGCTTTAACCTGGGCCTGTAGCAAGGACTACACTCACGTGCCACCTCCAAAATGTGTGTGAGAGCTGGGACAACAGCCATGGAAGAGCTAAGGATAACTCTGCAATGAAGGTACTTGTCTGGGAGGGAGGTAAGGGGCTCTGGGCTCCCCATAGCAGCTGCGTTACTGAGTCGGAGGCACTGAGAAATAGAAAGCTGAGCAGTCCAACATGCTGCATGTTGGTGATGGGATGAGCCCTTTGCTTTGTGATGCTGTCCTTTTATATGGTCTTTTTCTTGCACTTCAGACTCTTGGATTCATATCCTCAGGCTGTTTGCTTTGCTCAAAGGTTATCAGTATCCTCCTAATTCCTAAGAAAGGGGTATTATTGTCTCCTGTCCAGGGGCAGTTCACAGTCAGAACTAGGTAGAGAAAGAGGCTTGTGCTCCTTCATGTGAAAACATTGGGATCCTGCTCCCAGCAAAATGGTCAGTGCTTCATACAGTGTAGGAAGGCCCCACTGCCAGCCCTGCGTGCCTGCATGTCACAGGATAGACACAGGAGAGAAAAGCAAACCTCAGAACTGAATGTTTGAGGGTGTGGTGGCGGCTCTGAGTTTGCAGCAGGTTTTCTGCAATGAGTTTCAAAAGGCATTTGCAATGTTTGCTGTCAGAGAGGCAAGAAGAGCCATTAGTACAAACAGGGATGACCCAAACCCCAAAATGTGACTGCTGGTGGAGTTAACTCCTTAATGACTACTGAGAATATCCAGCAAATATGTGAATGCCCCAACTCTTAACTGCCTCTAATGTATTGCTGAAGTGTGAAGAGCCCTGTTGTCTCATGCTCTGCTGCTACAGCATCCTGACAGCTCCTTTGCTTCAGAGACCTCTTGTAAAGTCATTGATAGTTAAAATGGGAGGGGGGAGGAATATAGGAAGGAGCCAAATTAAAGCACATTTTATGTAAAAGCACATATTAACATAGATACCACATCCCTGAGTGTGTGATTCTCATCGCATTCAGTTTGGTCAAAACCTGCATTTAGGTGTCACGGCTGCTGCCCATGTCAGGCACTTCTCGTGGCCCTCAGCTGCTGCAGAGTATCCTGGGTCTGCCTGATCCAGTTTGGCACCTCTGAGCCATAAGACTGGTGACACTTTGAAGCTGTCTGGGGAGCTGCCTGTGGAGAGTGTCTGGTGATATTTATCTATAATCCCGCTTCCTCTAACCCTATCCATGAAAACGACTGTGTTTCTCCAAAGGAAGGCAGTGCCAGCAAACTGTGGTGCTCAGTCTAGGCACTAAAATTTCTTGTTCTTGAGGTATTTAAAGAATCCTACATTATTGATTATGATATCCACAGGTACTGGATCCCCTAGACAACTTGATTGCTTCAGCAATCTGTATTGATTGCACTTATGGCCACATTAGCAAAGGCTGGTTGTTTTTTTTCCTGAAGAGCTCTACCTAAATGTGTGCCACCTCCTACCAAATGATGCATCTCATTCTCTGTGCCTGAGATGCATTGCACAAGTGACACTTTGATTGTGCTGTTCCAGGTTATTGGCAGGCTTTTTCCTTCTCCTCTTCCCTCGTATTTCTTGATTGCTCTGTTATATATGTGAAAGTGCCTTCTGTTATGCTAGACCTGCACTGGGCACTGGGTAGTGAAGCTGATCCATTGCTCTGCTGAGTCTGGTACATCACACACAAATTATACCTAGAGTTTTGGAGTTTTATAGCTTTGTTTCTTTTTCCTGTTCATGGTCTCATGGGGTTTTTCTGCATCTGTGGTCTGCCCCAAGGTAATGCAGAGCAGCTGCACCCAAAGGGCTCCAACCACAGGTGAGATCTGTCTCTCGCAGAGCAGACGTAACGTGGGATCCTCCTCTGAACCGTGATGGGGTGTCATGCCATCATCAGAGCTCCCCATGAAAGGTGAGGAACGGAAGCCCAGATCTGAGGCTGAACACCCCCAAGGCTCCTGGATTGAGGGCTCCAGACCACCAAACTGGCTCTTTCACCAGCCCGCCCCAATGTGTTGGATCTCATTGGTCTTATCGCCTCTGTAGTCCCACAGCCTTGCACACTGTTCTGCAGTCCTGCCTGTGCTGTGTGCCTTGTTTATCATGCTGCTGTACCACACTGCAAGAGCTGCTCAGGTAGGGTAGCCCTCTGACCTGTTCCTTTTGCTTTGCTCTAGAAATGCCTCATCTGCTCAGGCAGAGGGAAGGTTTATCTTTTCTTCCTAGTACATCATTGGTCTCACAAAAGACTTAAGTGACTCTGTTCAGTGGTGCAGAAAAATGGACTCTGTGTTTTCTGTCTAGTGGCTCTTGCTTCTTTTTAGTTTTCTCTGAGTCTCATTCTTTCCCTGTGTCCCCCCTGGTCTTCTAGTTTGTCCCACTCCAAGCCATGCACAATCAGGGACTCTTACACTTGCTTCTGCCTTTCCCCCACCACTTCCCTCCATGCTTCTCCCTGGGCTTACACAGAGACACACTGTCCTCTTGGTCACATGCCTTCACCCAGTGTCTGGGGCAGGGTGCGCAAGGACAGGCTCTTTTTTCAGCCATGCCTGTCCAAGGAGCCAGGCCATTTCCCAGCAGTGGCTCCTGGGGTGCTATGCACATACCCAGCCATTGAGTCCATGTGGACCTGGCAGAGCCTGTACATTCAATTTCATTTTACTTGTGATGTGGCACCAGTCTTGCCCTCTGTGAGCTGTGTTCCAGGAGTAATGCTGGCTTTGCTGGCCTGGAGGCCCTGTGGCAGGTCCAGGCTGCCCACCCCACAAACACCCTGTAGGCACCGCCTGTGAACAGTGCCGGCCAGTGCTGCTAAAGGGCTCCTGGCATGCTTGGCCTAACTTGCATGTAGCAGTTGAGTCCGTATTTTCTGTGTTTTTTGAAACCTTTCAGGAAAAGCGGAATAAAATCTGTGAGGTTTGGCAGTGAGATTTCTCAGCCCTTCCTTCTACTCAGAACAGGGGTGATGTCCTTGTATTTTTATCTCCACTTTGATGTCAAATTCCATGTCTTTATTTGGCTCGCCGTCTTCGTTCCTCTGCCAGGATGCCTCTGGCTGTACCTGGTTATATCCAGCCCTTTGGCATCCATGCAGAGATTCTTGTGAGGGTGGTGGCCACCCCCTCCTTCTCCACCTGTTACGAAGATTTGGGGGAAGGGTGGGGGTGTGGACTTGGGTAACAGTTGCATCTGGTGGATAGAGTTAATCCCTGGAGTCTTGAGCATCTCCTGTTTTACTGGCCTGCCTGGTTTCCTGCCTCCAGCCCCTGCCCTGTTGGGGTAAGGTTACTGAAGATGGAGGGGAGTGGGAGCCATGGAGGGAGTGTGTCTATTCTGAGGAGCTGGGTTTGGTTACCACTCCAAACACGTGGCATGCCAGAGATGCTTGGGTATCGCTGGCGGGGAGACGTGTGGTACTGGGGCAGGGGGGCAGGAGCTGCACCATGGGAGCAGGAGAGCATGGCCAAGGACCTGCCAGGCTGCATGACCCATTTTTCTTTACCCAGATGATTGCAGAGATAAAATGTGTTGAAAACCAGGAAGTAGTGGCACTGAAAGAGCATACCGCAGTTCATCTATTAACCTTAAATTATTCTTCCTCCTGACCTCCCCACTACCATGCTTCCTTGGCAGTGAGGGAGAGGATACAGATCTGTTTTTTGCATGGATAGCCATGGTGAAGTGACTCATCTGAGGATGTGGGGGGTTTGTGGCACAGGGATGACCAAAGCCTGGGTTGCAGATGCCCTGGTAGATCTGTAACTTATCTGCTGGATGGTATTGCGTGTTGCAGAGATTGCTTGTAGACACAGTATTTTGGATATCTACAGATAATGATAAGGCATCATTCACATGTAAAGAGCTGTTCAACACACTTTATAAGTCCCTCAGGTACGGAAGCTCAGTTTGGAAAAAGAGACAGGAGGCTTCATGACCTTAGGAACAAGGCTTGAGCCAGGGATATGATGAGTTAATGTACTCAGCTTGGGCTTGCTCTGATTTCTCTGTGCTTGCTGGTGACATATGGGTGAATGAGGACAATGCTGCACCTAGATGTGTGTCTAATGCCACTGTGCAGTGTGTGGGCATGCCTAGAAGGAGCTTTCTTACACCAATTTGCATCTGTACCTACCTGGTACCTGGTACTTACCCCTCTTTTATAGACCTTTAAAGAAAATGGTATTTTCACCTGCTGACACACAAAAAAAGCACTCATTTGGGAAACTTGTGCGCCTGCAGGTTCATGTCCTACATCTCACACTCTTGCAATGCTATCTTCTTCTGCTGACATCCCCCGGATCAAGCACCACAGCACTTGCAGGGAGTGCACACATCTTCAGGCACCTCATGCCCTGCCTGACGACAGGCATGCCTGACGACATTCCACACGACAACCCCCTCCCCTGCCCAAACTGGTAACACTGAGCTTCTTCCTACGTCTCTTTTGACCCTTAGAAATATCCTTTCCTTTCTCCTGTCCTTCCTCTTTACTGGACCAGGTATTGGTCTGACAAGTGCTTGGCTTTGGGATCTGTGTGTGGTGATTGACTGCCTGGCAGGAGAAAGCAGGCAGCTGCCTGTTGAGTTGTTACAACAGTTTGTCACAACACAAATTTACCCATCTCCTCAATGTCACAAATCTTACAGGAACATAAACCTTGGAGATGTCTACTGCTTTGTTAAATTTTCTGACCAGCAGGTTTGAAAACTGTGTGGGTGACAAAATACTGATGTACACCCACACAAACTCTTGATGTGATCTCAAGAAATGACATAAGTGTTGTATATATAGACAGTAATCATAGCTCTTTGTCTTAAAAGCAAGACCACATCTCTAATTTGACTACCAGTCAAGTTTTGTCATTTTTCCTTCTGGATTACTTGTACAAACTGTCTTGGTCATTTCTGAGCTTCTCTGTGGCGGATATTTAGTGGGCAGTTATGCTTGGACCAGTGTCCAGGGCTCACTGCTGGTGTGGGCCTCTGGCTTGGTGACCCCAGGCATCACATCTTTACCTAGCCAGAGACCCAATGAGCCAGCCCCCTACCCATTTCCCAGGCACATTCCCTGTGCATGGGTGCTCCGAAGCCCATGGCAAAATATCTGTGCCTGTTTGTTCCCTGCCTGACACTGCACGTGTAACTCCCATTTGAGAGGGATGTAGGAGAGCCGTATGGGAGAGCATAGCACTGTTTCATGAATAAGAGGGTATTTACAAAACACCAGGGTTTGTTATGGCTACATGCAGACTTTACACCAGACAGTGATGCCAGCATTCCTAAGAACCACAAGCAGAAAGACTTATTCAGAGGCATAGTCAGCTGATTAATTTATTCACTAGCAATAATTTTTATGGACAAGCAGTCTCGAAGATAGTATTTAGGAAATAAAATCAATAGCCCTTTTTAAGAATTCCAGAGCTATTGGGGAAGGGAAGTAAAGTTGTTTAATACTTTTCATTATGTGATGCTTGATAAAGCACAGAGGAATCGTACTCTCTCAGTCTGAGCATTTTTTTATATATTGCCACAGTAACCAGAACTAGTGCTGCTGTCTTGCAGCTATTACTTATTGTGCTGTTTCAACAGATAGGTTCAGCTCTTACCGCTTTTTTCCCTGCAGTCTATCAAAGTTTCATGTTTTTTCCTCCAGATTTTTACCTGTAACATTATGTGGTATCCTCACTATGTTTTTTTCCCTACAGGATGCTACTCTGATGTCCCCTGTTCTCTCAAACTTCTGTCGTTGGTTTTAAAGCTTTCCTACTTTAGTCCCTCATCCATGCTTTTACCTTTTTGTGTTCTTTTCCCCAAATACCCCACCAGTTCTCCATTCAAACATATTTCATTACAGCTTCAGTCACCAGTTCTGCCTGTAGATATCTCCCTTTAAAGTTTTTCTGTTTGCAGTTTTTCTTTTCAGTCTTGATAGAACTGCTTCCTTGCCTTGCCCTTTTTATCCCAGGTCTGTGCTCCACTGTCTTACACTAGCTTCTTGTACCCTGTTTTAACTTAAGACCTCTTGGAATCACATTTTACTGTAAATGTTACCAAAGACAATGGTTCCATGGGTTCTCTAAGTGCTACTGTAGTACAAATACATATTTAAAATTCATCATCTTGGTAGGGCACATTCCTGATGTCCTAACCTAGCAATTTGCTTGCTCTTAGTGCGTGGGCTTTTCAAATGATGTGACAGAGAAGTATATTGTAGTCACTTAGCAACCAGAACTGGCTTTTTGAAAGCAAAAATATTGGTTTTGTTTGTAATTTTGGTTTTGGGAACCTTAACAATTGCATGCTCAGGAAATCAATGAAGTGTTTGCAGGGTTGCAGAATGAAGATGCTGTGTTGGTTTATGGGCTTGCTTGCACGCTCGTGTGTGTGTGTGTGCTAAGCTGCTTGCTCTCTTTGGTTATAGATGGGACAGTGTATTTTCTTGTCCTCTTCTTTTGTACCTGATTTTCGGGAGTGTTGTTGAACTCCATTTACAGTTGGTCAGTGGAAACTTTGGTGCTCAAAAATCTGTTCCTCTGCTGCAGACGCAGGCTGCCTCCAATGCATCCCCAGCTGTGAAAAGTTCCAATTGCCCTTTATTCAACAGCCAGCGCTTCCAGCTTTGTCCCTGGCAAACTCTGCAATGCAGCTCCGAGTGATCAATGCAAAAGATTTTGGCATAAGAAAGCTAAAAGTGTGGGTACAGCACAGACCAAATTGAATTGCAAAATAAAAGAGCACAGGCAATTCTCCTGATTGTATTATTCCCCTTCACATTTATTTAATTAAACCCAGGCATTTTCTAATTAAAACGCAGCCTCTGCAGGATTTCCCGCTTGCCGCCTGTGAGGTGGGATGCGGCGGGCAGGGCTCGGGGGAGCCTGTCCCTGGGGATAGGGGTGGCCTCCGCCGCCGGCGGCGATGCTGCGGGACGGCCGGGAGACACCGTGCCCCAGGGGGTGCCCGCGGCCCGGCCCCAGGCTGGGACACCCGCACGCATCCCGCTTCCGAGGCAGCGCAGTGCCCTCTAATGCTGCTCCCTGGTAGTGGAGGAGGGAAGCGCTCCGGAGGGTGCCCGCTGAAGGGAGCCCCGTGGGCGCCCTGACGAGGCTTAGGGACAAAAGGGGATTTTTTCGGTCCCGCGGGGAAGAGGAAGAAGCAGAGCATATTTTGGAGGGGCGCCCCGAGGCCAGCACAGATGCCAGACTCTCAATCCCTAGGCGAGGCTGGTGCTGTAGCCTTACAGAGGAGCTGCTGTGGTACCGTCTGTACTTACTTGACTTGGGCTTTTCTTTCTGGAAGTGAACTCCGGAAATTTGCTGTAAAAGAGCTCCAGGTGAGAAATGATGCCCTGGGGCTTTATTTATAGCTGTGACCTGTCTTAGGTGAGGCCATGGCTTGAGCAGCTGCAGAGGCAAGGCTGCCCTTTGTCGGTGCTGCCCTTTTTTGCTTTCCCTGTGCTTCAGAGAGGCATGTCCAAGCTGTGCACTGCAGTTGTGTCAGAGATGTCCAAAAGTACCGTATCTTGCAGATCTTGTGGGGCAGAATTCCATCCCTTGAGCCTATGTCTTAACAGAGGAGCAGGATTTGCTCCTTCTGCTTACTGGAAGTGAGTGCCTGGAGGCGGGTTAGCCTTGCTTCCTTTGCCAGGGTGCCATTGGGTAGGGGCTCTGGTGGTCCTGACAGTGGCCTCATCTTTTTGAATCACAGTTCACCATAGGGAAATCAAAGCACAGGAAGTGCTGGTGTTTTCGATGCTGGCCTGTGGGATCCAGGCTGCAGCACAGTAGAGGCTCTATGCAGCCATGGTGCTGGAAAGGAGGGGCTGGAGGAAGGGTGCAGAGGTGGGTGGCGTGGGGTGACCTCCCTGTGGCACAGGAAGGAGAGTGGTGTGGGGCAGAGAGCTTCTGCCAATAATGGAGTTCACTGTTTTCCTGACCTGAGGGCAATTGGGTACAAAGCTTGGCTGGGAATGGCTCATCATAAGACTGTCATCAGTTGGTTTAAGTCAATACCAATTACAAGGTTATTAATTAAAAAGATGTGACTGCTGTGAATAGTGATTGTAACCCTTTATTTTCCAGACAGTCGCATTGCTTATACCGAGTATGAATTAGAGATCTCCACGTGCACTGACAGATAAAGGCTCTGTTCCATTAAACATGTGTTTTAAATGTCATAATAACATCTTTTTAAGTGTTAGGATTGATGTTTTTTTCCTTCAGGATTGTGTTTTTCAAGCCTTGAGGAATCTTCTTTGACTCAAGACTCCTTATTCATGCATCTTCTGATGTCCAAGAAAACATAAAAGTTCCCTCAAACACAGCCCAAGATGAGAGGGTGAATGTTCAATCAGGCATGGAAACCTGCCTGATGTCATCTCTTATTCCCAAGGAAGTTTTCCAGCATTCCACTAAGTTTTCCCATGTTTTTATCTGTGGGAAAGAGATACTAGAGCAGTCACCATCTTTTGCTGGCACTGAGATAAGAGCTTGCTGCTCATATTCTTGCATGTGATTTGTGTTCTGGGGTCAGCCTCCTGACTCTACGGCTGCCATGTCCTGGAGGCTGGAGCTTGGGGTTGGCTGCTCCGCATGAGGACTAGAGTGTTTGCTCAAACAAATCCACAGCTCTGAGAGTTTCCAGGGTGGCCTGGTGGATCCTTTTCTGTATTCACAGAGGGGCATAGCCTCCAGGGGAAGAGAGGAGGCAGAGGGAGGCAGTGAGAGAGCTACCTGTACACTGTCTCGCTTTGTGAAGCATGGCTTTAAACTGCTGCTGCCTTATTTCTGCTCTGCACCTGAGGCTCAAGAGCAAAAAGCTACCTGGCTTTGTTTGTGGTTCATCAGCCAAACTTAGGGACAGCTCCAAAATCAGCATACCCCTGCTTCCAAACCTCCCCTCTCCCTACATCTTTAAGGCAAACTCTAAGCCTTGCAGTACTGTTCAGCTGTGCACAGAAAATGCTGTCCCCACCCCTGCTGACACACAACTTGATGGATTTGGGGGCATGAATCCTTCTCAGGGACGCACGTAGCCCTGGCTCCATCACCGCTGGGCAGGACAGATGTGAATCCACGTGCATCGGTGACGCAGGCAAACTGGATTTGGCCAGCTGCCGGGGCTTTGAATGTTCATTTTGGGGGAGGGAGGGAGGGAGGGAGAGAGGGAGGGAGGACAGAAGAGGGGAAAACCTGCCCTCTGCCTGCTTCTGGTACTGAGGTGCCTGGGGAGGGAGCGGGGGCTGTGAGCAGAGGAGGAGCCAGGGCAGGGCCTCTGCTTTGCCAGGAGATCCTTTCCTCATTTGATGGCAGAGACATGATATTGTAGGGCCAATGCACAGGAGCCAGCTGGAGCTGTTTGTCCTTTTTCTGCATCCGATGGATTTGCGTGCATCTGTGTGTGTTGCTTTGTTTTTCCACCCTGTGTTTTTTAGTAATAATCCCCTCCAAGGTTACAGAGATATCATTTGTCAGGCAAGCTGACAGAGCTCTTTCTTACTATGGGATTACATAAGAGAACACAGGCTTTATTACCATTTTAGGATGTATTAGCATTGTGGATTATTTCCATAGAGACTGAGCACAGTGGCAGCTTTCACTCAGGGTTCCCTTGTCCTTCCTCTCCCCAACACTTCACTTTTGAAAAATGCTATCCATTAGTGAACAAATAAGCGGGAAGCATCCTATGAAGCCTGGTCCATGATCAATGTTGTATGTGGAAGGCTGACATGAATGCCAAGAGTGCGCTGCAAGACTGCGCTCAGAAGGAGGGATTTCAAAGAGATGATGCAGAGCAGCAAGAAAACAGACATGCCTTCTTCATTCCGTCTTGTCCATGTGCCTTCTTGTGAGGCTGGTGAGGGCTGCTGCTCTTGCCTTGGTCATTCTTTGCCTGTGGGATTGTGGCAGGTTAAGCCAGTGCTTCATGTCTCAATTTAAGAGCCTGTAAAACCGGGAGGTTAATTATGCTGGGGTGTCCCATTGGCCACAGTAATACATGAGACTGTGATTTATTCACAGCACCTTTTCTATGACAAAAGCCAGTCCCATAACAGTCATCTCATACTGGCTGTGCATCTTTTGAGCTGCCAGTAGAGCAGGAAAAAAATGTGTGGAACATTGCTGTAAATACATGAAACTTCACATTCCTTCATTGGAAAAGCATCTTGCCGTACTTTTAAGTCGTGTGTTTCTGATGTGTGTTGTAACCAGGCTGTGGTGGGATCTCCTCCACAGATGGACTAGCAGGGGATATTTTAGGTCTTTCCTCTTTTCCTCAAAACTTACAGAGATCAGAGGTGCTCCTGAGCAAGTCTAAGGGATCACTGAACTGTAAAATTTGGAAACTGATTTCCTCCTCTTGGATGTGCCTCTGCTACAGCACAAAGTGTTGGCATTTCTCATGACCTGGCAGATATCATAATGGGCAATTTTTGGCCTTCATATGTGCTGGAGGCGTCTGTAACATGAAGGGATCCATCATGAACCTTAAACTGCATCATACAAAGCTGATAGACACAACTGCCAAGGCAGATTCCAGCTCACTTGTCACTGACCAGTCTCCACATCTGGAAAGGAGTCTTTTGTTTCACTTCTTCCTGGTCTTTTCAGGGATCATAAGTCATCTAATTAGTGTTTTTTCTCCTGATGCTGCTCATATATTATGAGAAACATGAAAGTTGTACTAGACCTGTGTACCCCCAGTTTAGGGAACACCTGCAATGTTTGCACTGCAATCATATGTCACAGCTGTCCCCCAGGGCCAGTCTTATAAGACAGCAATCAGAGAGCTAACTTGTGTCCAAGAAAGAGCCTGCTGCTCTGTTTCCTTAATGTTTATGTTCAGACCCATGGCCTGGGTGAGTACATGTGCACGCCTCTTCCCTGCCAGTGAAACCAGTGGGATCTGGGTAGCAAATGTACTCCAGTGGCAGAAGAGGCCTCTGCAGAAGAGGTGCTTTCTACAGGAGAAGCAAGAACTAAATAAAAAGTCACGGAGGATCAGTCATTCTCGAGCAACTTGTTGAAGAAAGGCAGGGAATGTGAGGTTGTTGGAGATGTGTGGGAAGGCATTGTTCAGTTCTGTGATGGCTGCAGTAGAAGCTCACATGAGTTCCCACACAGCCACATACCAGACAGCTGTAGGAAACCACGCTTCAGATATTCTGCTCAAGAAGATTTTGGTTCCTCTTTGGAAGAGTAAGTTTAACCAGAGCCCCGAGAAAATAGCTGTCCTGTTGTGACCCTGGCAATTGCATTGTTTCTGTGCTTTATCAGCACAGTGCATCCTTAGCTGGGATGTTACTCTGAAAACCTTGAGCTTTACCTGTAGGCTAATTGCACCTGAGTTTTTGCATCTTTTCTGCCATTTAAAAAAATTAAGTATGTTTCTTGCCCATAAATATTCTTCTAGCTGCTGTACACAAGTATGTTCAAAAGAGGAAAAATAAAAAAAATTGACACTCTCATTTTTGTGACCTGCTTACACTTACCAACTTTGTGTTGTGTCATGCGCCCGTCTCATGATTTCTTCTCAACAAAAGGGCCTAAAGACCCTTTAAAGCCCTCAGGAGATACAAGTTTCTAGCTAATGACTTGTGGTTGTGTAAGTAACAGGACGCTTTGCTCACACAAAGTAGAATAGGTTTGGATTTTGAAAGATTTTTAGTTGAACTTCTCATCCAGTCATAGGACATTGGTTGGCCAACAGAAAGTGCCCTATGATCTTTACTTTCTTCTGTAGAAGAGACCACGTGTGATGTTTAGAAGACTGATCTCAGTCCTTAGAGAAGCACCTCTACAGAAATGCTCTGTAATCTAAGACAACTTATCCTAGCCAAAGTGGGCTACTACAGCAGACCCCAGCAAGGCAAACTTTGTGGGAAACAGCCTAAGGAAAAGCTGTTTTGGCTCAAATAAAAATCTGTATGTGTTCTACTCTGCACTGGTATGGCCTCACCTTGAATATTGTGTTCAGTTTTGGGGACCACAACATAAGAAGGATATTAAGCTGTTAGAAAGTGTCCGACGAGGGCAAGGAGAATGGAGAAGGGCCTTGAGGGGAAGTCATGTGAGGAGCAGCTGAGGCCACTTGGTCTGTTCAGCCTGAAGGAGTCTGAGGGGAAACCTCATCACAGTTTACAACTTCCTTGTGAGAAGAAGAGGCGGGGCAGGCACTGATCTCTTCTCTATGGTGATCAGTGACAGGACCCAAGGGAATGGCCTGAAGTTGTGTCAGGGGAGGTTTAGGCTGGATATTAGAAAAAGCTTCTTCCCCCAGAGGGTGGTTGGGCACTGGAACAGGCTCCCTGGGGAAGTGGTCACAGCACCAAGCCTGACTGAGCTCAAGAAGTGTTGGTGGCTGGAGATCTTACCCAGAGGTCTGACTTTCCCTCAACTGAAAACAAGACAGAGAGCTTTCTTAGGTGAAATTTGCTACAGTTCAGAAAAGAATTATTCTAGGATCTTCTTATCAGCTTGTGGAAATCACTAGGCAATCCCCTAAGTATCAGCTCCTAGACGCACTGCTCTGCAGGGCTTAGGGCATGCACTTTTCTTCATGGCAGCTACACCAGAATCCACACACTGCAACACCTTGGTGTGATTCTTGAAGATTTTTCGTGTTTGTGGATGGACTGCAAGTGTTCGTGCCTTGGACTGATGACTGACTGAGCAAACCTGCAGGCCTAGGCAGGCAGTGTGGCTGGCTGCATTTCTCGTACAAACAACATGCACTCTTCCAGGAGCCTCAGGGAAGGGCACACATCTGACCTGGGCAGTCTGTGGAAATGATTACTATCTGTTTATCACAGCCACTATAAAAGCAGAGTAGCAGAAAAATAAAATGGAGAAGGACTTTCTTTCAACCACATCAGTTCCAGGAGTTCCTTTACCGCACACTTGCTTATTCATGTGACACAAATAAATTTTCCTTGATGGTTAGCTGGATTGCATCTGCAGAACTACTGGGAGATGAGCAGGCATCATTTCTGTCTCACGTGGTCCTCAAACCTCTTTGAGCAAAGTTCTGAGTGCAGATTCTCCAGTGTCTGCAGCTGCTGAAGATGCAGGAAGACATCTGTCTAAAACCTCACTACCTTGTGTCTTGCCTAAGGCATCTGCGAACTTTGGTGCAGTGGGAAACCTGTGAAAATTTTTGTCAGTGATGGAGGGTGATCACTTGGGGTAGTCCCATCAACCTCCATCAGAACCTATCCTGCCCAGGAGTCCCATGAGCACAAACTACTGCCTTGGGAGCCACGGGTGTAACTCAATTCTTGCTTCTCCTTGTTTTTGTTTGGTAAATCCCTCACCAAAGTAAGTATGCATGAGGACTTGGGGTATGTTAGATGGGCTGCACTGATGGCTCTTTCTGTGTGGAAATAGCAAAGTAAAGCTATTGTGTCCCACCTGCAAGCAGCATTGCATGGCATGTGGACAGAATTGTTGTTTTTTATAAGTCATCAGACTGTGCCTGCACAGGGCTCTGAAAAGACCATGGTAATAGCCCAGTGTCTCTTTTTCTGCCCTCATGGTTTTAGGAGATTAAAAATGAAAAAAATTAGTTGAGGGGCACCTGATCATGCAACAGTCCTGAGGGTGTGTTGGTGTGACCCCTGTGTGGCTCTTGATACACTCTGAAAATTTAGAGAAGCTTATCCAAAATGAAATTCCTTATCTACTTTGTGTGGTCGTGCCTTCATCTCCAGAATGGGAGACCTCTCAAGAACCAGAGCAGCCAGTCTGGAGCAGTTTTGCTTATGTGCTCCAAAGAATTGTGGATGTGATATGAAACTCCTCGCGCCTGCATTATATTGAACCCCCGGTGTTCCTAAAAATTGCCTTTGTTAAGATACCTGTCCTTATTTAGGGTTTTATTTGAGCATTGTATGTATGGTGCATTTGTACTCCCTGCACCCCTAAGAGCTGCTTTACTGTCCAAACTGTTCATGCTTCTGCCTGTGAAATGAAGATAATTATTAATCTCTTGGCATATTATGGGGCATTTGGTAGTCCGAATTGCTCTCTGCATGAGTTTGTCTCTGTGTTGAGATCTTCTGAACTGGGCCTGATTTGATGCCTTGGGTAGGCAGTGTGACTGCTCTTCCAAGTGGCTTCCAGAATCACGTATATTGCTTGTAGCACAGAAAGAAGGAACCTGAAGACGAGCCTTCAATCTAAGAAAAACACCCTAATTTCAAAGTTATCCTCTATTGCCAGGTACACTGACACCAACATTTCAATTTGTGGAACCCAGTTAGTCTTGCAGCAAGAAGAAAAACACCCTTTGACTTATAAATTGAGCACATTTAATGGGGAGTAGCACAGGAGCAGTCATTATTAATAATTATTTGCATAACAATAGCCTTTCTTCCATAGATCTCTCAAAGCTGGGCAAACATGAATTAATTCAACCTTAAACTACCCACATGGGAGGATGAAAAGTATCATTATCCACATGAACAGTTTCTCTGCATGATTTTACTAATTATAGTATAGCACTTAGGTGTTGTTATATGTGCTATGTAAGACGGTAAATAACATTTTACAGAGAGAACCAAAGGCGTTTCTCACCCAATCAGACTCTTTCCAGCACTCACACTATATTGTCTCCAGCAATGGGCAGAATTATTCTGGCAGAAGGTGAAGGAAATGGGCAGCATAGGCAGAGCTATAAATAGGTGAAATGCCTTGCTTACACCCTGCAGGAGTGGGCCTTTCAAAGAAGTGGATCGAGGTAGTAACTCAAGCTGCACACCCTGCACCATACCAGAACAGCTTCCGCCTTTCTCTGTCACTTGGAAGAATCTCATTCCTGATCCCAGAAGGCAGTGTAATGCAACCTTCCCAAAAAGGCTGTGCTATTCCATTAGCACTGCCTTAAGATATAACCAGGCTGGTCCAATGAGGTGTGGGAGCACCTTTTGCTTTAGGATGTTTTGAGCATCAGGGAAGCAGCTACTGCCTTAAAGCCCTGAGGAAATACTTCCAGCTACCTGGGAGCCTGTGGGTATTCCTTCTTCCTGGCATCTGAGACTTCCAGCAAGGCCTTTGCTGTGCTTTTTTCCCTGCTAAGCTCATGGAAAATAGCTGGCTCTAGGTTTTCCTGAGGACAGCCCAGCAACTGGGTATGGCGGTGTCTGAAATAAATATAGTTTTGCAGGAGAGTTCATTTCCCCTGAATTAATGCAGCCTGACACAGAGCGCAGGAGCATGTGCCATCTGGTCAGATCTGCCTTGATTTTCTGAACAAGGGGGAGGGTAACCGATACTTTCATGAACTGCATTTGCTGCACAGGCGAAAACAGTAATCCTCTAGGTACTGAAAATGAGAGATGCTAATCTGAAATTAAAATGGGTAAACACACACAGGCCCGGTAAGGTCATGAAGATCAAAACCTTCTTCTCTAAGGAAATGAACATTTTTATCTTGAGAAGCCCCAGGCACAGCCACGTAGTCCACCAATCTAATGGGAGGTGGGGTAGCACGCTGCTCTTTTCTTGTGGATTCAAGCTTGTTCCCTGCACATATAGGTGTAAGGTAATTTCCTTCCTTCATCTCATGACATATGTAGGTTCTCTGCAGAGATTTCACTCCTCTATTACCCATCCATGCCCCCTGCTCCACCCTGGGCCTGTTTTGCCATTGCCTTCTGATGCTGCTGTTTAAATTGGGCTGGAATATGTCTCTCTCATTCCTCCTCAGCTAGAAAGCAGACATCTAATTCTACTCTTGCCTGCAGTCCTGCCGAGCATGTAATGAAATGGCCAGGTTCCGTGGATTCTCCCTGGGAGGGAGTCAGAAACAGTCCAGTGGTGTGTCGTAAGGCAAGCTGGGGTTCTGGAGGTGATCCTCATCTCTTCCCTTGTGCTGCCACAGGAGCAGGACTTGCGTGTTGATGAGCGATGGGTGAGGATTCTGCACAAGCTGCTGGGAAGTTCAAGGCAGCCACGTGTGCCCTACAGTGATGGCTACGAAGTCATGGCTGGCCGTGACTTTGGTATAGGATGGGCTCTTTAGGCCAGCTGTGCTGGCCTTAATTTAACAGGTAATGGCTGAGTAACCCAGAGGCATGTGTAAAGCAGGAACAGAAAGTGTTTGCCTTGTTTTCCTAACAAAATTGTGTCCTGGCTGCGTGCCTTTCAGACTTTCAGCCATCACCCTGCAGTACAAAATAGCGATGAGGGCTCTGAAGCTTCTCTGCAGATCAGGTGAGGCAGGCCTGCAGTGCCACCAAGAGCAAAGAGGACAGCAGGGAGGTGGCAAAAAGCTGCTTTCACATGCAGCAAAGCACTGAGGGAATCTGTCAAGGAGCGGAGTGAGATGCAGGTAATAACTTCCTTTACCTCCCTGAGGTTTGTAGTGCGTGCACTGCTCAAGGATAAAACCTGTCATCCTTTCACATAAGCTTGGAATAAAGCAGATTCATGAGGTAACAAAGACCAACAAAATCGGGGTGCAGAAACAGTAGATGTGGTCATTGTATTTTTTCTGGGGGTGTTTGCACATATTCATGGCCAAAGCCTCTTTAATCCTGGAATTCATTTCACCGAAACACAGCCTTGTGCCTCCCACCTGAGGGGGTATTTTGTCTGCTGCAATTAGGATTTCCCTTGGCTGTGGGTTCCGTCCCTCAGTGAGCAGTGGGTAAGAGCACACAGAGCCAGAGTGCACAGCTTGGTGTTGGGGCCAGCACCAATTCATGTGGAGGTGAGGGCTGCAGAAAGGACAAAACTTGGTGGTGCGTTTTCTGTGTAGTTAGTTCAAGGAGAACATTGCAGCTCTTTTGGCCGGGAAACATGTTTGGAGAGAGGATATTTTCCTGTGGTAGCTTGGTTGTCCTTTTTTTGCTGGTAAAAAAGCAGGAACAGTACCTTGATGTACTCCTCCCATTCTAAGATGTAGTAAAACTTGCCTGGCTTTTTGGGGGAACTGCATCACAATGTTTGGATAAAATATGCTATAAAAGAGGGTGAAGTTTTATCTGGCCTGCAAAATCCAGATAAAGGGTCAAGATTTAGGTTTAATTCGTGACAGAGAGATTCTGGCTCAGAAATTTCCATTGGTTTTAGGAGTGCTGAACTCTGATCATCTGTGCAAGGGACATGTTTATATTAAGATACTGTAGTTGTTTCTCTCCTGTCTCCCTCCATCTTTTCTCATGGAAAGAATATACTTCCAAAATCAGGGAACTTGAAATACCTCTTCTCTTTCACTTTTTTTTCTTTTACTCCCAACCTTGGTTTTGTTTCTGGACCGGAATGCCCGATACAATCATGCAAAGGTCTTTTATTTATGTTTGTCTGGGAGCTGACCAGATGCCCCAGCCTGTGAAATAATCACCATCTGTTGATTGTAATTGCAAAGCAAAAGCCAAAAGCCTGGAAGGTTTTTTCAATGATGTATTCAAAGAACTGCAGCTTGACTTTTCTGAATAAAAACAAAAGCTTCTGCTTTGGGTCAGACTTTTTTGTTTTTAATACCTCCCCACATGCTGAATGCCTATGAATAGCACTGCTACTCATTCTCTCCTTATCAGAAGCAATTTGGCTTTGAGCTTTCTGGGTTTTTTTGCTGCTGTTTGAGAAGGTGGCACCATCACTGTGCCCTGGTGCATTGTGCCTATCATCTGCAGCTCGGCACTTCAGTGGGGAACACGCTTGTCTGAGGTCCCCCACACACTGAGTTTCTTCTCTCCCTCTTTCTGTCTCTCTGACATCCTGACATTCTCACATCAGCCAAAGATGTCTCTGGGGAAGAAGGACAATGCCGAATACTGCAGGTGCAGTGAGAATCAATAATTCATTTAATCATAAATTAATAAATGATGATGCTGCTTGGGGAGAAGGGGAGGAAAAGAAAGAACATTAATAAAGTGGTTTCCAGATCAATTCCACAACTCTGAGAGACATAAGGAAGTCTCCAGAGGGCCTGAACTTGATAATTGTCACGATCTGTAGGAGTCCCTCAATACCACAACTGCTGTTGCTTGGGTTTAATTCAGTGATATGGCTGCTGTCTGCCCCCTCTCCTGTGGAATTTGGAAGCTGCAGAACTTCAGTATTTGCAGGATGTAGAGCAAAATGCCTCTGGGTGGGGCAAGTGAGCCATATAGAAGTTTTTCTGCCTGCTGGATGAAAGTATTGCAGTTCCTCAAGTGCTTCTGCCGGGCATTGAGGGGAAGGCAGGTCTTCACTCCTAGCCCCCCAAGAGCTGAGCTTGCTTCTCTAGGGCCACGGAGTGCGAGTGTTGTTCCCACCGGGTGACCTGGGAACACTCAATGCTGTGCTACATCTGGCCCTGCCCAAAATACATGGTGGCAAATACATATGTGCATCCCATCTGCTTGACACTGCAGCATATGAAGGCAGGGCAAGCCAGGATTTAGCCATCAGAAAATGAGGAATAAATTTAATAAGGATGGTGAGTGTATTAATCTCCAGAAGACACCTCTCAGGCAGGCAATGCCTATTTGTTCCAGTAAGTGGGCAAAGTCTCCCAAAGTGCTCCATTCTGTAGTAGTGGGCATAATGGGTGGCCAGATTTGTCACAAGCTGCCACCAAGCAGCACGTTTCTCTCCGGTGTGCTCTGCCCTTCCCCATGCCTGCAGTAGTGCAGGCCTTCCTCAGCAGCTCAGATGAAGGCCCCCAGGGTTGCTGTTACTCTTGTTTTCTCCTTCATTGGCTCTTAAGTAACATCTGACACGGGGGTTGGATTTGGCTTTTTGAAAATATGTACGACCCCAAGGATGTTTCTCCTGCATTAAGTGCTCTGTGGGCGTACCTGCAGTTTGAGCTGACTTAAATTTCTGTGAGAGATAAAAATGTTTATTTTTGTCATTGTCCAGGAGAAGAGGTCAGGTTTGTTTATGCAGCATGTTAGTGCTTAGAGAAACTCAGGAACTGTGCCCCTCCCCCAGCCCTTCCTGTGGTCAGCAGGCATCTGGAAACACGAACTCCCTAGGGGCAGGAGGTCTTTACTATGTGTTTGCGTGTCACTGTATTAGTAATGGTAATGAACAGTGGTATTAGAGCCTTAGTATCTCTTTTATGGAACCATGCATGTTGCTAATGGGCATTAGATTAGCCAGAGCTGCTCAAACACCCGGCAGTGCTCTTTTGCCTCAGCAGCACCTTGAATTTTGCCCAGTGCTTGTGTCCTGGGTAAAGTGTCTGCGTTTCCTGGAAGGAAGGAACAAATCGATGCAACCGGGAGTGCTGCTGGAGCTTGGGAGCTGAGAGCTCGGACAGTGCAAACACTGGGAGACAGGGAAAGGACCTCCAAAATGCTCTCTCTGGATGCAGTAGTATCTGTTTTCTGTGCGCCTTCTTTCCTTTTTTGTTGAGTTATTTCTGATTTAAACTGATTCACAAGCAGACCAAGGCTAACCTATTTCCTGGTAAAAGGTCTACTTTTTTTCTTTCTGGTTTAATCTCATAACTCCTAGTTATTACCTCCTCTCACTCTGCAGTGTTCACATGCATCAAGTGTATCTTACAAGTTTACTGCCTTAGGGTTGTTCCTTAATAAACTGTATGCATTTGACCCTTCTTAGTCTTCTTTATATATTCTTCTGTGTCTGTTTATCAATCATCTCTGATTTTTTCCCAGTTTGCTGCTCATCTCTTGGTGATGAGGAAAAAATGATGGAATTAACAAAATTGAATCCTTGGACCGGTTGTGTTGAAATGGTGTGGACACTCTTCCCTCCCTTCTTCCCTTTGCTGTGAGGAGATGCACCTTTGCTTCCCATCCAAAATTGTGAGAGCCTGATTTGCTAAGGTAGCACATCAAGATTTTTTGATTTGCTTCTTTTCTGTAACCTCAAGTCTCAGAGAATGAAACAGTTTCTGTGCTTTCTCCCTTCTATTGAGTATCCATCTTTTAGATTACTGCCCTCCAGAGACATTAACTGTTTTCTTTTTTGTGTGTTGATGGGTTCAGTTTGCGGCTTTGATAAGTCCAGATGCAATCATCCTCTGTCCCACTCATGCTACTCTCTGCTTTAACTTTCGGACCATTGCCCTCACATTTTCAATTTTAAGGAGCTATGTGTTGATCGAGGCCCTCTTTCTTTGTCTTTCATTATATTTGCCATTTCTCTGTAGGTGGCAGCTGCAAATTTCATGGACAGTTAGTGTTGTTTTCCTGTGACACTGGTTTAATAAGTCCAACATGGATGAAAACCTCTTGGCACGTCATTTGTCATTTCCCAGTCCAACAAAGCATATTTTCTTTTGGTACCTCTGGCCAGTTTTTTGAACCATAGGCTGTTGGTTCCAGTAGGGCAGTTTCAAATCCTTCAAATTCCTAAAGCTTCAAATTCTCTTCACTACCTTTTCTCTGTGTGCTAATTGTGTATGTGCATTGAAAAGCAAAAGACTTCAACTTGTGTATTACATGTGGTTTTATTTTTTATATTCTTAATGACCCTACATATTTGTTTCATTACTTCACTAAGGCTAGACATTGACTTAGAATTAAATTTTGTCAGCTCAATTCCTTATTGAAAATCTTTATTATGTTTGCTTTTTGGCTGGTTTTGTGGAACATCCCTAGCTCAATGTAAATTGTCAGATTATTTGTCACTGGGATAATACGTTTGTCAATGCCTCACCATAACAAATTAGGCTCCTGATCCTGCATACATTTATGCAGGTGCTTATATGTATAGATTGCCTAACATTCAACCCTATATTAGTTCTGTTGAAGTGAAAAATGCTTTTAAAAAATGTCTCTGTCTTTTCTGGATTAAGTTCTAGGATGTTGCTTGCTTTATTTCTATTTTTTTATTATAGTTGCTATATTGTGGGCATATAATTCTTCAAGTTCTTTTTTGCTTTTGCTTTTTTTAAACCTGTTTTTACCCCTCCTTTCTAGTCCAAAATTCCTCTCGTTATTCTTACAAATAGAGACAGATTTTAAAAAGTTGTTCAGCCATTTCTGAACATGAATTAATTTCATCCTCATCCTCACTTATTAATGAACCCACCTTCTTTCTGGTGCTGCTTCTCCTGATGAATTTGTAAATCCCTTCTTATTCTCCTCAATGCCTTAGGCAACATAAATTCATTTGCTTTTTTTCCCCTTGCCCTTATCTCTTCCCTGCATCCTTAACTGGCACTGTGTACTCTTGTTTAGTCACAACCCCCACTTCCATTTGCAGCACAGGAGTTTCTGGTGATTTTCTTAATGAAAAGACATCAATAGGAAAACACCATGCTGTACATTACTGTAAGATCTGAAATGTTTCATTTAAAAGTTGTGTGTTGTGGAGCTTTCTCAGGGTCAATTTGTGTTGCAGTCACCGCGTAGCAAAACCTGCATTTCAGTTTTAAGCATTTCTTTGCTAAAATTTTAAAGTGCTCACCATGGGTTGAGCAGGGGAAAAGAGGCAGCTGGGCAAATAGAAATTCCTCTGCTTTCTGAGTGGTTTCATGCACTGTGTGGTGTTGACTGTTCATTACAAGAGCTGCTCTCCTTCCCTGGTAGGAGATGTAGAAAAAGCTCCCTTTTTAAGGGGAGTCCTTTTAACCCAAAGCAGGTGGTGGGGGTCTGTGAGTGTTTCAGCCACTTGCTGCTCAGGAGAAAGCAGAGAGCCAAGAGGAAACTTAGGCTGAAACACTGAGTGGCTGTAAAAGGGGAGATGAGGCAGGAGGTCTTTCCATCCTTCCAAGCTCCACTTCAAGAGAGGCTGGCAACCGTGCCATACTTCAAAACAGGCGTGGTGGTGTCTGAGCTCCAGCAGCATGCTGGGCAGGCAGAAATGTCCCATGACCGCTGTGGCTGCTGCCACCAGAGATGGCAAACCTGCCTTGGGCAGCAAAGCTGCAGAATGCCTGGTGATGGAGTTCCTGCATGAGATCTGGGAACAAATAAACCTGGAGGCTAAATTTAGAGGCTCATTAGAGAAGATCTATTCACCCAAGCTGATATTGTGACCTGTAAACATGCCTGTAACTGAGCTCATGAGAATGGGGCTTTACCACTGACCTGCCTTATGACCTCGAAAAAGTCTGCCCATGTTCAGTTTCCCAGTCTCTAAAACAGGGACAGTGATGCAGTGTTGAAGGCTTCAGCCAACTCCTGACTGTGAAATGCTCCAGAAAGATGGGTAGAAATGGAAGTGTTTCTTTCTTTTAGGGAGCCAGAGTGAAGCTTTTTGTGGGGCAAGGCTGGAAGAAGTGGGTTGTATTTAGGGGTTCCCACCACCTCTGTTTGGGGTGGTCTTACCTTTCTCTTTCCCTTCCTCCCTATGTGGATGCCATGGAGAGCAGCTATGCACAAGCAGAATATAATGAGATCATGAGTTCTCATATGACTCTGAGACCAGAAGCCATTCTGTCTTCATCTTCCCACATCATGGCATCCTTCACAACCTTCCTCGAGAAGGACAAGTCAGGAGTCATGCAGAGCCCCGAGGAGGTGGACAAAAAAAAGAAAAGCACAAAATATGCTTAAAAATAGAATTTACCCCCATAAACCCATACTTTCCCCATAGGCCTATATTTTCCTCTTTTTTCTGTGCCCCACAGTGTTGGGCTATATGAGGGCAGAGAGCCTGCCAGAGTTCTGGTCAGTATGTTGGGTTTTTTTCTCAGAGGAAATGTCTTTTTGTTTACATGGGGGAGAGAGAAGCTTAGAGAAGAAACCTGGCACAGAGCAGTTGGGATTTGGTTAATCTGCTTAGAAATACATTAATCGGAGGATCAGATGCTGTCAACAATACTCTTTCCCCTCATTCTCTTCCCCCTTTCAGTACCTTCCTCATCACTGCTCCCACTGAATCCTATTCCTCACTCTCCTCCCTGCAACTCTCCTCTCCCCTGCTGTGAATGCCAGGGAATAATGAAGGACAAGGAGATTAAAGCAAAATTAACAAATAAAATATAAATCCTGGATCTAAATGAAAATTAAAAATGGGTATTCATCTGTTTATTTATTTTCCTAAAAATGGCCTTGTACCCCAGCCAAAATAAATGTAGCCAGGATTTTCCTGCGAAGTTCTGGGGAAAACAGGTTCCAAAAGATGAACAACTAGTGGAAATTGTGTCTGTCTGCTTTTCCCTTCAATTCCATCCATATGACATTATCATGGCATTATGACAGTGACTGGAGAAAGGACTACTCCAAAGTGCCAACCCTTGCTGCCTTCAGCAGGAGCTGCACATACTCAGCCTCTGGCTGTCATCTCTTGTCTAAAGATGGGCATCCATAATTGTCAGCAGTCACAATTTAGGGGGTGCTGTGATTAAAACTGGAGCCAGGCAGTTCAGTTTCTCTTTTGGGCAGTTGGGATAATAATACACACAAGGACATTACCTGTACAGGGAGAGGATCTCTGAAAGAAGTTGTCACTGTTAGTGGCACATTGCTCAACATCTTGTTGCTTTTTTGCCTGGCCTCTGGTGAATTAGAAAGGAGGCTCAAAGGTGGCATTCCATGACTACATGGGGCCAAGGCTGAGGCCAAATTTGTTGCTCTCTGAGCTCTGCTGTTGTAGAATTACTGTTGTCAGACAAGTTTTTGTTCTACATGCACTGTTTTCTTCTAACATTTTTGTTTTATGAATTTTTCAAGAAAAGCACAAGAACAAAAGGCATTGCAGTGAACAAACTATCAGTACCAACTGGGAGATAAAGAAGATAGCAACTGCTATCTACTCTTAGTATTTGTTTTTATATTCCTGGGTTTTGTTCTCAGATGTGCAGCACTCTGTTTCATTCTCTGTGTGAAGGTATAATCATAGGCAATGCAGGATATGTGGTGTAGCTTGCTTAATTTCAGAGAAAACCTTTAAATTCAGGGATCTCCTGACCTCTGAGCCATTATTTTAACAGCATTACAGTTGCATTAATTTTGGAGATTTTGCAATCCCATGTTAATCCAAATTCCATTGAAGTCAGTACACAGACACCCATTGTCTTAAGCTGGGGTTGGTTCAGGTCATTACTCTTCAAATTGTGCTAAGGGAAAGGATGAGAATAAAGGGAAGGATGCAGTGGTTATCAGAGCGCAGGTTCTTTTTGTGTTTTCATGGGTAAAGTAAAGGCTGCCTTAGAAAGAAATTGAGGTGGTAAATGTTTTTACAGGAGAATTGGGGTTTTTTTTCAGAGAGCAGGAGGCATGAGAAGAACACAAGGCTGCTGCCTAAGGGTGCAGCAGTACTTGCCCCAAATAGGAACAGAATGTTTTGGCCACAGAAATCTCAGTGCATTATCTGTTCAACAGGAATAAGAACGGTGTCCTTGTGCCAGTTTCCCTTCTCAGTTCCCTCATGCTAGAATACTGCACTGAAGAAAAGGTGAGAACCCACCCCTGGTTCTATTCAGTGTGCTTAAGAGGAACATCCGAAGGAAACAGCACCATCCCCCTGATTATATAAACACATGAGGAGGTGCACTCAGCTATTTGAGGATATGTAGACCCTGTTAAAGTTGGTGCACCCCATCTCTGCTTGGCCTGCCTCCTGTATTCCCCCAGCCAATGTGACGGAGCTGCCAGATAAGTGTAGCTGCCAGGGTAGGTGGTGGTGTCTGCTGATTCTTTGCAGTTCTCTTTTTTCTAATGCATTTGTAGTGCTGATCTCATGACCTGGACTATAGTGTGAACCCTTGGTGCTCTGGAACAACACTTTCAAAAGATCTGGGCTTGAGTGTTGGAATTAAAACTAAAAAGTGGTCATAAGACTTTCCTGAAGGCCGAGTCCAGACCTTGTGTCAGTAATGCAGAAATACTGAATTAACATGGTCACAAATTCTTGTGCCTTGACTTCTGGCCAGCAAGTGGGAGGTAGGGATCCAATAAACCTGTCAGACGTGTACCTTGGACAGCAGCCCCACACAAATGAAGTGCTCTATTGTTCCTGGTTGGGAGCTGGGGCTTTGATACCTACTGGATGAGATTACAGCACCGAACCAGTGCGTGTAGGGATTTTGTCTGTCTGGGCAAAGGAGGGTATGATGGCATTGCTGCCTCTATTTTGTTCAACATGAGTAAGAGTCAGAGGGACTGAGGTAGCACAGATCTTGCTGTGAGCTGCCATCAGGAAAGTACACAATGTCCTTTCCAGCATGGCATTCTTGCTGGTTTTAGCATGCTACTTGGATTCAACCTAGTACAGACACATGCTGTGTCTGCTGAGGATGAATACTTGTGGGTTTGGAGCTAGCCTATATCTCAGAAATGTTGCAGAGAGCTGGTCCATGTTTTTTCTTGGCAGGTGCTTTCTTAGCCATGCTTTTTCTCTGTCTGAGAAAGCAGTGTCATCCACTGCTTTTCCCATCCTCTTAATAGCAGTGGCTTTGCTGGGTCTTGTCTCAGGCCCCATAATTGGGCTACTGGTTGGAATTTGGGTTGCAGCAGATATTCTGAGAAAGAAGCCCTTCAAGGAGGAATCTCTTCCCATGTACCTTCTCCCTGGAGTGTTGTGAAGGTGTGAAAGAAGAGTTGCTTCCTACCAGTCTCTGCCCCTTCGCAGGGTGTTGCCATTGACGTCTTTGCTCATAGCCAAGGCCTGAACTGGCAGAGTTCACGGCCTGATGTGCTCCTTCTCAGGCTCAGTGTTGGATGTTGGTGTGGATGTGTGTTGCTGGGCTGAGAAGGGAGTTTGGAAGCACTGGGGAGGTTGTCCCTTCCAGCATGGCTACATAAAACACATGCACTATTGCTGAATATCCTGTAGGTCCCTGGGGAAAGTGGACTTCCGACACATCTTTTTTTTTTTCTGTGACCTCTTTCACATCTTCTGGAGACTGTCCCTATGGTTGAAGCTTGAGATTTGGGGCACCTTTTTAGGCCAGTGACACACGGACTGTGGTCTGGGACACAGATGAGCTCCATAAAGGTAAACTAACAAACAGTAAAAATTCAGTGATTTCATGAAGCTACTCCAAAAACCAGAGTGGGTTGTGGGCCAGAAGTTCAGGCACCGCAATTTTGATCTGTGTGCTGCTCAGCAAAGTAGCAGGCTAAGTCTCAGTCAGCCCTATGCCCTGCATTTAAAACTGACTGAGGTGGAGTTTTCACAGCCTCCATGGAGCAGTTTGTTTCAGACCTTTGCTGTTGTCACAGCTAGATAGCTAGTCTGAGATCTCACTGCAAATTTCGTTGCTAATAAAGATGATTGGTGGGGAAAAGAGAACTATTTTTCTCATGCAAATTAAAAGCATACTACATTTATCTTTTAGCATTTTTCTATCTATTTTTCTTCTGTTTCTTTTCTGTCCCTTTGATGTATCTCCCTATCTCTATCTCATTTCCTACCTTCCTTCTTCCACGATTATCACTTTCTCCTTTCAGGGAGCAGAAAGAAGCATCTGCTGTGCTTTCTGGGTTCCCACTTAATCCTGCCTGATCTCCCATTGCTAGAAGGCTCCTTTCCCTCTGGTACCTTTGTGCTTGGTGCAGATGGGTATGGCAGAGCCCTGCAGAGGGTCCTATGCTTTCAGGATGCTTCCTGGCCAGCACCTTCAGCCTCATCTCCTTCCTCACTCAATGCAAATGGCTCGTGCTCAGATGCTGATGTTATCACTCATTTCTTCCAGTGTGGCGAAGCCTGGAGCTTTCAAATATGTTCATTAATAAGGCCTCCTGGGGTGTATTCCCGGCTGACCACTCTGTGTGCGTATGTGGAGCTGGAGGAGGGGAGGAGAGGGCATGCCTGGCTCTGGAGCATACGCTGTGCATCCTGCCGGTTTGCAGACTTGCTTTAACAGTTGGTCATTCCTTAAAGCCTCATCCCCCTGCAGAAGCAGAGAGAGCCTGGGATGCCTTGGAGGGGTGAAGAGACACAATCGGGTTTGACAGGATTTGCACCACAAATTAAGTGCTGAATGTTCACATTTGACACTCCCATTCTATGGAGCTTTTGGGTAGCCCTTCACAGAGAAATCTGTCAAAAACGCAAGCATCCAAAAAGCAGGGGGAAAACCACTCTGCCACCTCCTGTTTTTCACTTCTCAGAGGATGCAAAACACCACATTGGTGCTGCACGGCCATGTCAGCTGTAGTGCGCTGGGGAGGAAGATAGTGTCATGGCAGGGAGCTTGCACACTGCCTCCCCCCCACATCCCACACCTCCATGCTTGCTGTTTCATTTTAGAAGTAATGGGGGTGTGGAGGCAGCACCACCATTCTTCTCGATCGATAAAAAGAAAAAGTATGAACCAAAATAATTTAATTATGTTGAGCCAGGGATGTTCTTGCCAAAACACTAACAGAAGCTTGGTTTCATTTCATAGATTTCCCATTTCCAAAGGTAGCTGTATTTTCTTCATCTGTCCTCTGTGGTTATGGATTCTTTCTGTATGTGCTGTCTGGAGCAATGCTGTTTTCCAGCTTAGCAGAAGTGCTTTACTCCATTGTTGTATTGTTTCCTAGAACCTGGAAAAGACTTTACCTTTTTGTGACTTGGGTATAGAAATACATCTCAGTAGGTTATGCTATAATGAGAGCTGGGAAAGCAGTTCTAAAAAGCTTCTTTCTTTGATGGAAATATGCCCATGATGGATGGGCAACAGCCTTGTGCCAGCCTCAGTGCAGCACAGACCCCCACAATAGAATCTTGTCATTAGAGCTGAATTCCTTCCCTGTGGCCTGTGTTTACCATGAACATGCAGAGCATTCCTGTGGCAGCATCAAAAGACAACTCCTTCTGAGCTTCTGTGGTTCTAGGATTTATCCAGTGTCTTTCTCAAACTCCTGGTTCCTCCTGCTCAGAGACTACTTTTGTCCTGCTGTATTGTTCTTTAGCCATTCCACATCCTGCTTAGAGATAACAAAATTATCTGTGGAGATACAGGTCTCTTGCAGAAGCATCTGGTGGGCAGCCTTTCCATGTGTCTCTGTGAGATGTGTTTTAAGCCATGCTGATTTACTCCATAGGTAGCCATCAAGTAGCCACACTGCTGCATTAATTCCTCTCTGCCTTTCAACAAATGTTTCCCCCAGGGTCATATTCTAGCTTGCAATCTATCACTTTGAGTATTTATTGCTTTCAACCTACATCTAGGCCTCAGGGTATGGTTTCTGCTCCCTCCATCGGTCTCTCTGCTTTTTCACCTGCTTTCCCTCAATGCCACATGCCCAAGAAGCACAAAGCACTCGTTGGGTGAGGGGACACTGCCCCAATTCACAGCCAGGCAAAAGGAGTCAGGGAGTCAGATGTACTGCTGGGACAGCTGCTGAGGTGGATGGAGAGGTCTGAGGCTGTCCCTGCTCCCCTTACCCTTCCAGAGGATACTCTCAGTTCAGGCTGTCAGAGTGGCCACCTGCATTCTTGGTCTTTAGCTTGATCCTCTCAGTGTGACCTATGGTAGAAAGCAATTGCTCTTACCCATTAGCCAAGATCTTTTTGCCAGAACTGTGTGGGAGAGAGAGCTATTACACCAGCAGTTCCACTGGCAGGTCTGAGGGAGAGGCAGTGGGTTGAGGAGTGACCGGGATGCTTACCTGCACCTCTGGGGGCAACCAGCCACAGGAGCAGGTATGGCCTCAGCATAAGCGACTACCCCTCTTCTCCCAGCAGGTACAAAGTGCAGAGCCCAGAATTCACACCCACATACAGACTTTTCAGTGGCAGACTAGACGTTGATGAAGTAAGTTTTAGCTTTCTGACTTTAGGCTGATTTATCTTAGCTGGTTTTTCTGGAGTCTGAGGAGCAGCCTGCAACCCTTGAAAGGTCAGTGCACCAGAGGCTGGAAACCCCTCCACCACTAGGCAAAATCACCTTGATATTTATTTGAGTGTGAGCAGCAGCTTCTCCCTCACGTTGTCATTTTTGAACTGGGGAGAGCTGGTGTGAGGACTTGCAGACGGCAAGGAAAGCAGGTCGGATGAATACTGTTGAAGCAAATTCAGGCTTATTATTCAAACAGATGTTCATGAATATGTTTTGCCATACTTGCAGAGTTTTAATTGTAATCTGACTTGATGGGCACATGAGTTTAAAAGTAGAAAACTGAATTTATGGAAGGAGAGATGATTTGGAAGATGAACTACCAAGCTGGGCTCTGGAGAGCAAGGGTTCATGTCTGGGTCTGCACAAGCATAGGCACAGCACCTGGGCTTATTGCTCCTTGCCTTCCCTGGGTACCAAAGGCACTCAGATCCTGCTGGGAGAACACATCAGCATCCTGAGTAGGACTATTTGTGTGCTGAATTGTCTGCTCATTCATAATTGTTGTTTTCTTGGCTTTCCACTGTTGGCAAATATAGAGGAGATTTGCCACTTTTTTTATCCTCCCACTTATCACTCCCCTGTCCCTAAGTCAAGGGCTCTCTTCCTTTACTCTTCTGCTTTCTTAGCTTCCATGGGAAGCTGTCAAAATCTAGATTGGTGGAGCTTTTATTGTGAAACCAGGTCTCTGTGAAGTTTTGGTAATACAATAACTTCACTGCCTGGTGAACAAGAGGAGAATCTGGGAAAGATGCCAAAGCATGATTCTACTACAGTGATTATTATTATTATTTCCATTAGCAACTATGGCAGGAAAAGTTATGATAAACAAGGGAGAGATAAGTGTGATTTTTAGGTGTTTAAACCCTTCTGTGCATTTTTTAAAGTTTTATTTATTTTTCTCCCTGAATACAAGCACTGATTTAAAGCTAGGAACAGACTGCTTCATTTTCACCCAGATCCTGGTGATATTGGGGGTGCCCACATGTGGGGCAGCACAGCCTATTCATTCTCACACAGTACCTATCACATAGCAAGTAGCAGTCTTGACTGCAGATGAGATGTCTTCTCCTCTGACAGCATATGGAGGGTCAGAGAGGCATCAGCACCTCCCTGAGGGGGACACTGCCCTCCAAGAGTTGTGCTGGCTGCCCGAGCATCTTCCTCGCCCAGGAGGTGCGTGGGCAGCGCTCACTTCGGCTGGCACTGTGGTTCTTCTGGCGTGGACCCAGCAGGCTGCAGGTGAAGGCAGTCTCCTGAGGATGGTCTCAGGTGGAGGATTTGGATGGAAATGAGCCTGAGAGTGCAGAAAAGAGGGTAGGAGAGAGGCTGCTTTGTGATGGTAACTGCTAGCGTAACTGTGCTGAGACAGCTGTTAAAAACAGTGATGCTCAAAAAGAAAGTTTTACCCCTCATGGTAAAAGACGTGGTAGCACAGACTCTAGAGGTGGAAACCTCCTGCTCAGCCTCCTGCAGAGCTGTAAGACAGCAGCTGGTAAGAGAACAATGGCTCCAAAAATACTTGTAGAAACTGCAACACCTCTGCACATGCTGCCTTGTCCCTTGGTTCCCCCTCCAGGCAAACAAAAAGGAGCACAAAAGACCAAGTAAAATTGAGGGGTCAGCATTTCCCAGCTCTTGGGAACCACAAGTAGGTTTCTCTGAGTTTGAAGGATACATGGGGAGAGCAGTACCTGCTCTTGGTTTCAAGAGAAAAGAAAGAGTTTGGGGAGACTTCTTTATGGAGAGTAGCACTGATCTGAGCTTTTAATAATGCAGTGGACTTGTAAGTGTTCCAAACTGTGAGATTTTTGAATTAATTTTTAATCCATGGTTTAACATTAAAGATTAACGTGTGTTTCAAATTTCAGAAAGGGAATTTACCACTGAAAGGCTAAGACTTTCTTCAGTAGCATCTTATGATTTTGTTCTATTTTACCTTTTTTTGTGTTTTTCTTCTTCTTTTTTCCCACTGCTGGGTGCATAAAATAGAAAAAACCAAAAACAACAAAAAACCACAAAAACCCCAAAACTGCCAAAAAGCCCCCAACAAACAAGCAAACAAAAACCCCTGAAAAACAAAGGAAAGGGAAAAACCAGCATACAGGCTGCTCTTGGGAGTTTTCACCTTGTTGTTAAACCAGTGTCCAGTTGGGCTCTTTCATGTTAATGCTGATCTGTGTGCTCTTAGACTTGGCAGGAGAAACAACATCTGTGTGAAAAACTGAGCCAGCTGTGGAGGAACAAAATGTTAGTTCAGAACAGTTGTGTATTTTGCTGCTTGGGCATAAGCAACTTCTTGCATCTGTTACAGAGGGGAAATTTGCAAAGTGTTTTCCTGAGACTTTTACTCCAAAAGACAAGGGAAGCTTGTAGCAGATTTATGTTTGCAAAAGTTAGCAGCTGTTGTAAAAAGGAATTTAGGACATCATGGAAAGGGAAGAAGAGAGGGCAAGCATAAAATCAGACAGCACTGTGAGCCTTGATCACCCGGGGTTAAGTCTCAGATCTTGGTATCAGAAAACAAGGTGGTGAGGAGGGAGGTGCATTGTCAGGTACAGTAACAGCAGCTTCTGCATTCTCAAAGTCTCCTTTCTGCATTTCAAGCATGTTAAGATCTTACTCTGTGTTTTTTGAAAAGCTGCTCTAGAGTTTTGGAGCCTTTATAAGCATTTCACATTTCCTTGAGGGTGTCTGCTTTGTGCCTCCCAGCCTGGAATGCTTTGGGGCAAGGCTGCTTGCAGAAAATATTCTCTCTTGGAATCATGTTCCAATGGAGCTGAACATAATGAACCTTCTTGGTTATTCTTTTTTCTCCTTGATAAGATGTGTGTGTTAATTTGAAATCAATACCGGTACTTGGTACAGTGGTGGAGAGAGTGATTAATAGGCAGAGCAAGGCCCATGAATCAGGTTCTAAAGTCCTGTTTCTGTCTCACCATTGACCTGCTGCATGGTGTTTGGGTGAGTTATATCCTCTCTCCATCTTGGTTTTTCTCACTGCAAAATGGAGACTCTGCATTGCCCCAGTGCCTTCCTTCCTGGCATATTTTAGAGCTACCAGTGGAACTTTCTGCACTTAAGTTTTTCAGCATGATGCTGTGTACAAACCTAGAGTGCCAGAGGGCTGACACAGGCTGGAGGGGAAAGTGCACAGCATTTGGGAAAAATCGGGCTCAGTGATCTTGGCTTGGATGCTTAGACCTGCAGATGCTTCAGCTCCAGGTACACAATAAGCAGGGAGGGCCTCCCAGCTCTGGCTTCCCTTTGCACCCTGTGCTGGCACATGCCAAAAGGATGCACAGCAGATGGACAGCAGATTTGTATTAATCTGGCTATGTACATTTCATCTACTGGTCCTGCTTCCAACATACAACATGGGAATGATTAGTCCAAATGACTGTAGCATCAAGAACAGATTTATAGTCAGCAACACTTGTACCAAAGCTTGGGGTTTGGTGTAGGCACGTTGGAAAGATTGCACCTCCAGAGAGCAGGGAGCATGGAGTGACTGTCCTCCTGGGAAAGGACTGCAAAGTGCTTAAATAGGTATTGTAGGATTCTCTGTGTCCGCTGGATGGTCGTTCGGGACAAACGGAGATCTCTATGTTTAGGTTTTAGAACATGAGGTTTATTGCAGAAAGCGTGGGGAGAGAAAGGCTTACTTGGAGCTGCACAGCGCAGCTCCAAGCAGGCCAGAGCAGAGAAGGAAGAGAGCAGAGTAGAAAAAGCAGTGCAGAATGGAAAGAGCAGTGCAGAATGCTAGAATGAGCGTTTACAATACAATAAATCATCTTCAGTGTTGAATATTCTGATTTCCATTGACCAATCTAGAATAAGCTACAAATCTTACAACATTTGCCTACAGCCTATAAGAATCATTGCATTAGCCTATGGCGTTACACTTTAAACTCCAAAAGTTGCTTCTTGGACCCTCTGATGGGTTTGCAGGGTCTTCTCTGACCCTTGGACCTGCTTGCAAGCTGAAGGCATTGTTCCATCAAGTGGGGATTACCTCCTGCCGGCCATGCTATTGTTTTCCAGTTGTTCAGTAACTGAGGTTGGGTAACTCAAAGCTTGTCTTCATTTCAATCTCACCTACAGTTTTTGCCAAGTAATCATATTTATACATTTTCCCTATTCCAGCTTCCCCAACAAGGTATGTTACTGTGGCTTATGTGTGGAAGTCTCTGTGCCTGACACTGTCCCCTTAAGCAACATGGGGACCAGACTTCACATGGAAACATCTACAGCTCCAGAACTCTAGGTGTTCCCATGAGAAGATTGAGTTGATGGAGTTGTTGGGAGCTAAAGCTAGTAACAAACCAGACATTTATTCCAGGGAAGTCCTAACGTACCCTCTCTGTTTCATTTCACATCATAGTGAGAGATCAGATTTTGTAATAGGATGACCAAAAATCAGGGTAAATTTCCACTGGGAAAAGGTACTATTCACATGATCTTGAAAGGCCACAGCATATTAAGTATGCGTGTGTGTATTCATTGCACTAGTACTGCATAAAATTATGCAAAGTCAGAATTTATGTAATACTTAAATATATGGCAAAAGTTTAAATGGATTGAAATAAAGTGTTCTTACCTTATTGAACTGAAGTGTTCCAATATTACCATAATTAAATGGGGAAGCCAAAGCAATTCATTTTGTCTTCACTCACTGAAAATGTCATCAAAGTTGATATTCTTACAACCTATTTTGATTTTAATGAAAACTCTTCTTTTCCCAGTGGAAAATTGTCCTTTTACAACCTCTTTTAGACAGCTCAACTCATAATCTGAAACATTCAATTACTGACCTGACATTTGCCAGTGCAAAAGACAAATTTGGGTTTTCCTTTCTTTCCAATTTAAATGAAAAAGAGCCTGCCTTTTTTGGTTTCCTTTCTGTTTGCTTGTTTTTAATAATTTTAATAATTTTAAATTCCAAGTAGTTTGGGATTAATGAAGTTTAAGATATGGAAGTCTAATGTCTTTGAATATGCCCATGTAAGCTAGTTCCAATCCGACTGCTTTGAGAGACTTTGCTTTAATCAGTCTTGTTTGGAGACAGGGAAGTTTCACAGTGATTTTGCACATTCTTAAGCCTTAAAGGCTCTCTCTCCTATGAACAAGCTACAGGAGTTTTGTTTAAGCCTCAGTTTGGCAAGATACTTAAACATGTGCTTAATTTTTAAACAATAAATATATTTCCAGTGACTTACTTGCCCTTAGTGGAATTTCTAGGACATATCAAACGTGCCCAGACATCAGTGTCTGGCTGAGCAGCCCTGGCTCCAATTGGAAGTCTGTTGGTCATGCAGGTAGTAGTGTTGGTGAAGGACTCAAGGCACAGAGCAGGAAAATTTTTAGGGGAGCTCAGAGGTGTGGTGAACAACAAATATTGGCCAAGTATCCTTCCACTTGCAAAGCTTGTGCACTCCATAGGATGAGAGCATTTCGTACACAAGACACAAAACAGGCATGGAAAGCAGACAGCCAACTTGTTGGCATTGCCTCAGCCAAAACCTGTGGGTTGCTGGACCAGATCCTTTAAGAATCTGATACTTGTCTTGGTGACAGTCCCCCCTGACCTCAAGGAAAATGTAATCAGTCTATTAATGAAAGCTTTTCTTCTCAGAAGGGGCTTGGGAGGTCGATTCATTGGGTCTTGCTTTTATTTTAATTTATGTAAATATTTTAAATTATATTATTTAAATATTTAAAAAT
>VYZT01040161.1:5181-47608 GCA_013400735.1 Pomatostomus ruficeps
AAAAAAATCAAAAAAAAAAATCAAAAAAAAAATCAAAGTTTTTCATTTATAATCGTATAAGCGAGATGTCAATGGCACTTTTAAATTTTGGAAGAATGGATAAATAAGTAATGTTTAAAGCTTTAAACAGTAAGACCTGTGGTCTCACCTTTTATTGATTCAGGTACTATTTATTGCCATGTACATTTCCCTGCAACTAAACAAAAATGGTTCCTATTATATTCTGTTCTTTTCAGAAAAAAAAATCAAACATATCCTGCCTGGGAGGAAAGCCAAAATGTTGAAAAGATATGATGAATGAGTGTAGACATTAGCTGAAGCAGGAACACTGAAAAAAAATGCCAGGCATTGGCATGATACCGTTTTTATTGTCACTACAGAGTCTGAAGGCTGCCACTTGTTAAAGGATAAGCACTATTTTTTTTTCTTTTTCAATTTAATACTTAACTCTATATAGACTGAATGCTGGCTATTTTTAATTAAATGTCTATCTCTGTCACACCAGTCCCCAAACAAACACGCTGGAAGCCACAAAAGGAACAGGGGTTGTTGTTGGTTGGTTCCTGAGATGCACAAGGGAGCTGCTCCGGTCTGACTCCCAGAGCAGGAATCCAACATTTTCCTCTTCCCTGTGCAAGCTGAAATCTGCGCTCAAGAGATGTTATGGAAACCTTTTCCTCACTGGAGAATTTTCCTGGGTCACAAATCCCCTAGTCATTTGAAACTCGGCTCCAAAGCACAGCAAAGTTTCTTGGTGATGTTTCCATAGAATTTCAGGTTTTGTTCAGTTCTGCAAACAATGTGAAATACCCCACCACATCCTTGACATCCAGAGATGATGTGGGTCCTGGGGAAGACTCACGACCCAATAGGGACCAGGTGGGATGTGCCAAAAAGTCTAAGATGGTGCTAAGTACTGAAGTTTATGCAGTGGGTTACGTGGATTACGAGCAGAGTTTTGTCACAATCCCCTCACACTGCCCCGTCCAAACAAAAATCAGTTCCTTTCATCATACAGCAGCAAACAAAATTTGCTCTGTCCTGCTCACAGTTATCTTGGTACAAATCCATTGCCAGGTGAAGATGTGCAGCTGTGCTGGTGCAGTGCTACAGCAGGAAAATCAGTCTCCCAATAAACCCATTAGCATGGTCATAGATCCTGGGTCTGATACGTGTGGCCAGTTTGATATCCAGCCCATGTCAGCTGCACTCTCCCTGTACATCACTCCCTGGTATTAACAACAGACATTTTCTGTAAGAGCTGCCTGCTTGGAGCAAAGAATAAATTCCTGCTCACCTTTAATCTCAGACCTTCAAGCCTGAGCTTGGGTGACACCTGTTAATATCAAGGCTCTTGGAAGACCTTGGGCTGGTCTGTAGGCACACAAATGTCTCAGGATTGCTGAGTGCTCTTTCAGCAGCCTCTATCTCCATGTCAGCTACAGCTGAGCCTGGGTGGCCTGGGTACTTTTCCTTGCTCTTGTCTCTCACCCCAGCTCCTCCAAGGAACCACTCACTGCTATAATTTCATTTACCCTCTTTATGCAGGTAAGATGTGTTTCCCAGAAGGGTGAAAAGTTCCCCCTCTTTTGAGAAGTGCCTTAACAGCACTCTGCATAGAAAGGTTTCCATAGGAAGGATGTCCCCACAAGGAAGTCTGAGAAATGGAAATGCTAATGAGGCTAAACTGCAGGGTTTTTTAAGCCTGAATCTCTGCTCAGAATGAAAGATACATACAGATTATAGCTATAAACAGAGCTCTTCCTGAGCTTCCACAGAGTTCAGGGCAGCTCTGACTCCTCCTCTGCAGCTCCTTCAAAAGACACGGCAGCAGATCTATCTGCCCAAAGTGTCCTACTCAATTAGAAAGGGGGTAAATCCCAGCATCAAGGGGATAAATTAATTTTCTATTGGCCTATATTTTGTTTTTATCAGCAGTGTATCTGAAAAAAAAACCCCACCAAGTGCAGAACTTCTCTTAAGATCTAAACCAGTAACACAAGGAGCTCAACACAAGCCAGAAAGAAAAAAATGAAGAGGCTTTAAGATCCCTGGTTTCACTGAAAGCCCAAGAGCTGCTCCTGCATACCTGTGCAGGGTTATTGATAAGGCCAACATTTCCAGAGCCATTTTGGCTGATGCCTGAGCTGCAGAATGACCACCTGTCAGCTCCATGACCAATGTGGCCCCTGACAGCAGACTCAGCTCAGGCACACTTAGCTCACTGTCTGGGATGCATTTAAGCTCTTTGTTTTCTTTATTAGAGGAGGATTTGCCAGCCCTAGTACTTCTATATACTGACAGCTTAACTGCTGATGTCAAATTTTGCTGAGAAATGAGTTAATTTATGATTGCATGAAATGTTTGTCAAAAAGACAAAACACTTGGATCTGCTTACAGTATATAAAACTATAAATACTAGAGAACATAGTGACAGGAGCCAACATTTATTAAAATTATGGCCTGTAGTGTTTTCAATACCCTCTTTCATTTGATTATTATTATTAGTTCACATTGGGAGGTTTCTAAAAACTGTATGATCCAGGCAGGCAGAGCATGCCTAGAATCCAGGTGAGCAGCAAGTTCCAGCATGAAGGACTCAGAAAAGAGAGCAAGTGGAGATGGGTGAGAAGTCTGTGATCCCACCTAGCCAGACTTCTCCACAGGTAAGTTCCACCACTCCTTATGGTAGAGGGGCTGCTCCTTATCCAGAGACTCTCTGATGTCTTTACTGCAGATTCTTGGATAGCAATCATGTTGGAGTAACATTAGGAAAGTGAAAAGTGTCTTCCCCCTGACCTTCTGAAGCCACTCTGCAGAACTGAACCCTCCTGGGTTGTTGCCAAGGGTCACAGTTGCATTTGGCAGCCCCAGACAACTCCTGATCCATGAACTCATGAGGGACCTCGGTGCACTGAACACGGAGGGGACTCTTTGTAACAAGCTGTTCTTGTTCACTCCCACCCTCCCCCTGCTTGTTTTGGATCCCAGATCACTCCAAAAAACAGCCTTCCCTTCAGCTGTACTCTCTCCTTGCTATTTATGTCACTGATCAGGGTTCTCCTGGGCCAGTCCTCAGACAGCAACACAAGAGGTGCCTTGCTGCAGTGAATCTCACACCTAAAGGCCCTTTATTTAAGGGCAGAAAAGGAATTAGATGTCCAGAAAAGGCAAGTAATTTACTCGAGAGTAAATTATGGCTGAACTGGTGACAGATCTTAGGTGTCCCGACGTAAAATTTCACTCTATCCACTAATCCTGTTACTTAGGCTTTTGCTCCCTGACCTAACCTGTCTTTCATATTCATTTCTATTGTATATTATTCCTTTTTTTTACCCTGGCCTTTCTCTCCCTCTTAGGGAAATTTCCTGGACTTCATGCTCTTCTACCTTGTTCTCTGCTTCACTAAAGTATTTTCCTGCTACTCGCCCCCAGTGAAAACAACACTGTGGATTTCATTTCCTCACGTTTTCTTTAGGGTTTGCATGTCTGCAGTTGCTCTTGACCATGCTTGTCCAGAGCACAACCAAAGAAAGAACCACCAGTATGAGACCAGCAAAATTCCAGACAGACAGCATGGCACAGTTACTGCACTGTCAATGCATGAGCCTTTCCACAGTATTTGCTCCAATTCTCTATTTATCTTGGTTTTAACTGGATTGTCCAATCATTTCTTTGGGAGACTATAGCATATTGCTCAGCACTGGGTCTTTGTCATCTATTGATACAATCCTATTTCCATGAAATAGGCAACTCCAGTCAGGCTCCTCTCAAATTACATTCACAGCAATGTCTTGAAGATATTTCAGTTATTGAGACTGCTGTGGATCTGTGTATTGAACAATACTAAACTCCTCTGCCTCCACTGGCAAAAGCTTTCAATGTTACTTCTTTTGCACTAAAATTTGGAAGAGGAAGCATGAGTTCTGGGAAAAGCCTGAGTGGAAGATAAAAGTTTGGTTTTTACCTTTTGAATTTTTGGGCTCAATTCAGTTGTCCAAAAGGTGTGTAGAGACTTTTAAGATGCCATTGACACCCAGTATTGCTGCACAGGTATGCCCCAGGAGCTACAGGACAGGCAGGATATGTTGGGGACTCTGAAGTTGTCCCAGATGCCTTTCATCAGGCATGGTGGCCCCTTTCCTGCTGAGCCCAAAACAGGAGTGTAGCAGGGCACAATTTCAAGCTTAGCTTATCACATTTCCCAGGCTGTTATCTCCTGCATAGCTGGAAAGGAACAAAGTGACATCACTGTGACCCCTCTGCCCGTTAGATCCTCAGCTGCCCTTAACTTCTGCTGCTGAAGAGGAGCAGCAATTCAGAGTTTAAAACATCTTCTCTAATCCATACAGCCAGCTGGGGAAGAGATCTGAGCAAAAAACCCCCATGTATTCTGACAGAATGTTTTGTAGGCTTTTCAGGAGAAGTTCTGGCCATCACAAATCCTTTTCTGGCTTGTAGGGAAAAATTAGTAAGATAAATGGCCAGTAGAAGGATGTGGTCCCTTGATCCTGAGAGCATGAGCAGTCAGGCAAAGAAACTGCATTTGCAGAAAACAGAGATAGCTGCAGCAGTTAACCTGTTTCAGTCTTTAGAGGGTCACAGTAATCCTAAATATCCTCTCCTATTTGGAATATTGTCATGAAAGGGCACTCTGAAGACATCACAGAGTTTGTAAGACTTCCCAGAGACAGTCAGACCAGTCAGGTCCCCAGGGGTGTGTCAGTCACTCATGTTTTCAATTCTAAACATTTCTCAGGAGGTCTGAGTGTCTCTCTACACAAGCTGCTTTACCAGCAAACTTTCACTTTTCCTGGTGCTTTTACCTTAATACAGCAACGATCTTCAGTCATTCCATCTTACAGCAATGAGCAGATGGGGTTTTACTGCCAACAGAAGAGCCAACACTGAGAGTTCTACTGGAGTTATGCACATGCAATCATAAGGAAAGATATTGCCTAAGAAGCACAGAAAATTAATAGGTGCTTTTAATTACGTGATTCGTCATGATGTGTCAGATCATGCCTGGCTCAGGGCTGAAATTCCACTCTGTAGCTCCCTGCTGCTTTACCACTGCTGCCTTTGGCCCTTTCCAAAACTTGTTTTCCCCTCAGCACTCCCAGACTGGCTGAGGTGGAACCACTGGACCCCCCTGGGACCATTTGTGTCCGACATGGGGCAGCTCTGAACTCTCCTCACAGACACCCCCCTGCAGCCCCAGTGCCAGCACCTGGGCATGTGCACCTGGTACACATGAGAAGAACACTCTTACAATAGTGCTAAGGCATTTCAAGTTTAAGGAGCATTATATATCTATTTTAGCTTAAAAGTCAGTCATACGAATATGATAGTAGCAGAGCAAATTGAAGGAAAATTATATAATTAAAAGAAATTTACATTTTGTGGGTCTTAAGGGATATTCATAACATGGATGTTTAAAGACACGACTGTGAGGTAGGTTCAACTTCATCTCTTCAAGCTGTGGGCTCACAGAGATGAACTCCAGAGGGGCCTTGTTGAGTGGGAAGGGCATTGGTAGAGATCTAATCATCTTCAGTGGATGAAGGTCAGGAAAATCCATATGAGCCTTACGCAAACACAAATAAGTTTTCTTCTTAGTTGGGAAATGAGTCTGCTGCCCCTCACTGACCCCGTGAAAACCGGAACCGGAGTATGGCAATGAGGCAAGGTAGGCAACCCATGCACAGCAAGTCCTTCTCCTTTTGTGCATAAAAACTGCTTGAACCAAGCCACAAGGATCAGTCATAACCTCTCAGCTCACTCCTCAGAGCAACTGTGAGTCAGACCCTTCATTTGGTTTGCCCAGAGTTTGGTTCCTGCTATGTTGCTGGGCTCAGCTGAGCTGGATGCATGGCAATTGGCTGAAGTAGTTCTCAAGTGGAGAAAAAGCAAGTTTAAAACACGGCAGAGAGAAGAACACACTTTTGATAGTAGATCTGTGGTTCTCCTTCCACCTGGAAGCCCTCTTTGATGAGAGGTAATAGATTGGCAGAATACTTTAATATCACAGTTAGACAAGCTGGACGTCATCAAGAAAGATTCCAGATACTGAAAGCAAAAGGAAGGAAATGGTAGCAATGAAGTAAATAGCCCAGCAATGTCTCTTTCCTCCCTCCCAGCTCTGACAACAAGGAAATTAGCTTTGAAGGTTTTCAATACCACAATACGACTGAAACTCAAAGAAAACAACTCTCCTCTGAAATTTATCACAGTGCTTGCAAATTCCCCACCCTGGATAGGGCAGGCTTCATCTGCCTGCTCTTTTATCTGTCTTCCGTGCAACTGTGGATATAAATTCTGCTTAAAAAAAAAAAGTAATAAGTATTTTAGAACTTGTACTTCAGCCAAGATTCAATGTACTTTTCAACGTCAGCAAATTGGAAAATCTTAGTGTAAGTTGAAAGTTGAAATAAATGAGCTCTGAGATCTCTACCTCGGTGGGAGGATTTGTTTTGCCTCTTCTTTTTCTTGGCTGCTTGTATTTTTTCTTTTTTTTCCTGAGACTTCTTGCCTCTTTCCTTACCATGTCACAAGCAAAAACAATAAAACATTTGATGGTGCAGTCTGTTAAGGAAGATGGGGAAGAGGGCAAACTGACTGCCTGGGTGAAGGCATCACAGATAGGCACTTTCCAGTGGAAAAGGTGGGAAAGATCCAGCTGCCTCTGCAGGTGCCAGATCCAAAGAGCCACATCCAGACACAGGAGCCTGGACTGCTTGCAGAGACTGCATTGTGAAGAGAAGGCATTAAATTCTACGAGGCAGCCCACAGGAAAAACAAATTACTCCCCCACCCTCTGCATTGACCCTCTGTCTCCAGCCAAGACCTCCCAAAGGTTCATTCAGCCACTGCAGATTCAGAATGGCAAACCCTATTTTGGTGGGTGGTTTTATAGTAGAAACCTTGCACTTGGGGAAGTGCTCAGGGTGTCGGCACGGGGAAAGGATTTTTCTGAAAGGGATCTATAAAAGCCACACGTGAAAGCCAAGAGCACACATGTTAGGAGATGGGAAATGCCAAAGGCAGATTAATCCCTCTCCTCTTCAGGATCTAAGTGTTTTAGTGCAATACTGACTTAACCACCCTCCTTAGGATAGGAGCCACCTTTCAGAGACTGCTGGAGGTGCAAGGGTCAGCCTGGAATGCAGAAGTGGAACCACACATATGAAACCTCTGGGAATGCAAGCCAAACCAGATCCCAATAATTTAATTTCCCTGTGAGCCATTTTTGCTTGGTAAGGACTTGTCCCATACTGCTCCCCTCTTATGAAAGATGAGGAGCCCTGCCTGGGGCAGCAGCCAGAATTGTGGAGTTAACACCAAGCTGAGCAATGTCAAAATCTTACCAACTGTTCCAGCAATAAGAGGAGGTTATTTTGAAACTGTGGGGTAAAATACACATGGAAAAACAAACGATGGTAACGAATTTCAAGAAGTAATTTAGTGCTACTTTTAACAGGGGAGCACAATCACTCAGACTGATGAACAGTCTAATTAAGAGTAATTTATGAATAATAATTCCATCTAAATGCCTGTGTGCGTGTGTGTGTTTGTGCAAATAGTGAGTCTGCCTCGGCCCTTGGTAATCCTATGAATGCTTTGGCAAGGGGGCTAATGAACCACGAAGTACAGAGATCAGGTTGTCTGACAATGCTTCATAATAAGAACAGGAAACGAAGTGTAAAAAAAGGACGGGACATGAATGCATTAAATGTTGCTTGTTTTTCTGCACTCATATGAAAGGAGTGAGCCACCAATGAGTGGAATTGTACCAGGCAGCACCGGAGGTGTTTCAGATGCATTCTTTGATCAGTCATGCTCCTGAAGCAGAGAAGATTTTGTCTTGCCTTAGTTTTAAGGATCACACACCAAATTCCTTGTTGCAAGATTATTAAAAATATTTTTATCTGTCATAGCAAAAGCTATGAATTCCCTGAGAGAAGAAATACAGAAAAACAAATCCCTCCTATGATCTGTTGCAAAGCAGCGGTTGCAGACCCAGCATCAAGTTTTTATATATTTTTGTCCCTGGCTCTTATCTCTTAAACAAGTGCTTCTAAGCAGTATTAGATTTATAGTGCTGATAATGTGTAGAGCAATGCTTCTTGGAAAATTGCAGAAGGAAACGAAGAAAACATAGTGGTTTTCATTTCTTTCTTTTTTTTTTTTTTTTTTGCAAGGAACACTCATTAAGAACTTTGCTGAGAGATGACAATGGTGTGGTCAGAGTCTCTTTTTTTCTTCCCCCACTCAGATACAAGCTGTACTCGTATGAGAACATAAGTAGCAGTAGAAGTGAAGAATTGCCTATTTTTTACTAACACTGGAGGAACCACTCCTGCAGTGCCGAGTGCAGTTTTCTTGTCTGCATTCCAGGATACTTAGAACAGGGGATATGGAACAAAGAAACACAACAAGAGAACATTTAGGGTGGGCCTGGAAGTCAGGAGAGGCTTCTGTACAGGATACATGAAGACTCACCCACCTTCTTTTACCTCTGCTTCATATCAACATCTCCCACCTTCTTTTCCTAGTAACTTGGGAACATTCAGTTCCACCTTCTTTCACACAAATAACTTGCACCCTCTGGTTGCTCCAGACCTGTCCTCCAGCCATTTATCTTCTTGAGGCCATGTAATTTGTTTATTTCTTCCCCAAAATGACTTTCAGCCCAGCTTCTTACAAAATGGCCTCTGGTGACATACTCCCAGCCCCACTCAAGTTCCAGTACAACATCCAGCAAGGATTCCTGTGGCCCTTCACCTCTCTTACAGATATCCAACCTTTTTTCACTTCCCACCTTCAGAGTCATCAGAGCGCTTTTGTCGAGCTGAGCTTGCTCAGCTGCACAGTGGTAAAAGCACATGGAAATGGGAAGAATATCTTGGGTTAACCCCAGTAGGCATCTGAGCACCACAGAGGCACTCAGCCACTCCCTTCCAGTGGGATGGGGGAGAGAATCGGAAGGGTGAAAGTGAGAAAATTCGTGGGTTGAGAGAAAGACAGCTTAACAGACAAACAGACAAAAACTGTGTGCACAGGCAGAGCAAAATAAGGAATTTGTTCACTAATTCCCACCAGCAGGCAGATTTTTGAATTAGAGAATATTCTGAGTTCAAAGGGACCCACAAGGATCATCGACTCCAACTCTTAAATGAAAGGCCCATACAGGGATCAAACCCACAACTTTGGTGTTAAGAGCATGAGGCTCTGGCCAGCTGAGGTCACCTCAGCCAGTCCCAGAACAGTGCAGGTCCATCATAGGTCCTCAGGTCCTTCCAGTGACTGAGGAAGACAAATGCCATAACTCCAAATGTCCCTCCCTTCCTCCTTTTTCCCTCCAGCTTTATATGCTGAGCATGACACCATATGTTATGGAATATTCCTTTGGACAATTCACGGAATCATGGAATCATTCAGGTTGAAAAAGTTCTTCAAGGTCATCAAGTCCAAACTTTGACCAAACACCACCTTGTCAACCAGACCAGAGCACTGAGCGCCATGTCCAGTCCTTCCTTAGACACCTTCGGGGACAGTGACTCCACCACCTCCCTGGACAGCCTGTTCCAATGTTTTACCACCCTTTCAGTGAAAAAATTCTTCCTGGTGTCCAAGTTGAACCTCTCCTGGTGCAGCGTGAGGCCATTTCCTTTCGTTCTGCCACTTGCTGCCTGAGAGAAGTGCCCACCACCCACCTTGCTACAACCTTCTTTCAGGTGGTTGCAAAAAGTGGTAACTGGGTTCACCTGTCCTGGCAGTTTAATATCTAAAACATCACTGTGAAATCTACACTCTTTTCATCACAAATCAAAAACGTGACACCAAGCCAGCTACTGTGAAGAAAATCAACTCCAAATCAGCACAGAGCAGAATAATGAGGTTTCAGCCTATCTTCCCAACTAAGTGTCACAGCTGTTCCATGGGTGTGGAAGAGGAAGAAGCTTTGTGAGGGATGTAAACAGAACAAAAAGTGCAGTAAAAATGCAAAACCCACATGGACTTTCATCACCAAAGGCCTTTACACGTTTCATAGAGCACAAGAGGGACCAGGTGCTTGGCTTGTAACATTATGCTTGAGAATCATTAGGCTAAAGAAACATCTACTAGCTTTTATTTTCTTCAAAGGGGTAATTAAGTAGCTTCTCAAGGCCTTTTTTGGCATTATTTTCAATTATTTTGTTTGGGTTTGCTTTGGTTTTTTTCAGTATCTGAGACTCAAGCAGCTCTATAAAGAGATACAGACAAATACAATAATAAATCTGACTTCTCTCCACTTAGTCCTCTACCTAGGGAGTTACTTTCATGTATAAAATCAATCAAAACTTTTTTGGAAAACTGATTGACTCTACCAAGTAATCATAATGTGAGTAACTCAGATTTATTTCAAGCCACATTCTTCTTTACAGCTGCAGTAGAAGATGAGAAACAAAGGAAAGGCAGTATACATCAACCTGTACACATGCAGCAGCTCATGGTATTCAGCAGTAGCATCCAAAAATAGCCCACCGAATGGGGAAAGATAAATATATAGATGCATAGATATTTCTAAAGTTTCAGAAAAAAATTATTCTGTTCTTTCAAATAATGCATCTGGGAGGAGGAAAAAAAAAGGATGCACCTACATGATTTCTGGATTCAGACTTACCGAAAGTGGAGAACAGCAGAGCTCTGAAGTGTTCATTTTTTAAGGGAAGTGAAAAATAGAAGTGGCATGATGAGAAGATGTCATAGAAAGAGGCTTCAGTGGCTGGTGAACGAGTACCAGCTTGGGGTTATGTTGGATAAAGTGAGAGACAGCTCATAGCACACTGACCCCAGAGCAGAACACACAGAGAATGCTCAGTATCAACAATGCCCCGGTGCTCTGCTTTCCCTAAAGGTCTGCTGGCATTAATGGGATGATAAAGCAGTTTATAGAACGAAAATTATTCTGCGGAAATATTGATCAAAAGCATCTGCTGTTCTCATTGGGTATTGCTGAAAATAACTGCCTGCTTTGTAACCAAGTGAAGGAATTTGGTGAATACAGGATTGCATAAGGTCTACAAAGGCATATTAAATGTGAGGCAGGTACTCAGTATGATCTACAAAAGAACCTAAAAAGAGAATTGTAAAGGATTAGGCTCCCATCCTTTGGTGCCTTCCTTTAGCCATTGCTGTGTGGCACCGTTACTCATCTTTGTATGCAGAAATCCCCCAAGAAACACCCCAGGCTTTATTCACAATCCTTTAAATGACGTTTGAACCTTGAATTTCAAGTTCCAAGCACAGAAATGAATCATGAGTGGAATTTTCCCTTCACTTTTCCTCTCTGAACTTTCCCTTCCCCCATCTCAACATCTTCAGTGAGACAGAGGCTGTACTTGCAGAGCAGAAAAAGGCACCTTTTGTGTTCTGGAGGAAAGCAAGCAAAAGTGAGGACTGCACATGTTCACTGATCTGACACATTTTGACTGATCTCTCCTCTTTGTCCCTTGTGTTTCTGCCTCAGCCTTCTCTCTTTGTCCTCAACTTCCACTGAGATCAACAGAAAGTTCCCTATCACACCCTGTTATTTGCAAACAGCAAGCCTGGACATTTTCCTTTAAATGTATGCTCTGATTGTGGAAAAGCAGGGTCCTTAGGAAATTTTAGCAAAATTGTGTCTGCTGTTTGAAGGAGTAACACAAAGAGAAGAAGCAGATATGAAGTAATTTAAAGTAAATCTAGGGAAGTAACTCTTGCATAGACTTAATTTATTTCACTGTTTTCATGGCAATTCTCTAGCACCCTCATGCTCACCTCCACGCCTCACTTGCCAGCAGTGTCCTGTCCACTCTCCTTGTGCCTGCTGAGCTGCAGTTTCAGCACAATATATTGCACAGTCTCTCGGTCCTTCTAGAACTTTCAGTCTAGCAAGCACACTCCATCTCAGGTTTTGAGCCAAATTTTTCCGAAGTTGCTTCTTTTGACTGGTAGGGACAATGATGGGACTGAAAATAGGTTGGCACCCAGGCAGCCAAGAGGAGCAGAAGGGGCCAGAACTCAGCTAGGAGTGAAAATGTGATGAAGAGCCAGAGGACTGTGAGGAAGAAGGGAAAAGCACTGGGATGAGCAGAGGATTGGTTTCAGGCAGTGCCACAGTCCCCAGAACAGCAGATACAATTCCCTGAGCTTTAGGACTGCCCTGGGATCCTGCAGCTTGCTGTCATAGTCCCACTGAAAATGGGACACAAGGGAAAACATGCAGCCCACCTACCACATCATCACCAACACCCACAGAACCCTCACAGGGGGATGCAGGCTGGTCTGCCATCCCACACAGCTAGGGGTGGATCTCTCTCTTCTCCTGCGAGACAGAGGGCTAGACTACTGCAAGAAATATGCCCTGAGGGCTCTTGGCAAATTACAAATGAAGTTTTCAGATTGACAAATCTGTAAGAGACACAGACACAATCTTGTGCGGGAAGAGAATGGCAATAAAAAGCAATCGTGCTTTTATACTGCTGAGCAGAGGCAGTAGGCATTAAAAAAAATGCTCAGCCAGCAAACTGAAACAGCTACAGCAAAACACCACATTTTTTGTCAAAATTCAAATCACCTGAAGAAGGAAATCAACAGTAACCAGTCCTGAGCTCCTCACCCCATCAGAAATGGCAATGTTGCCATATTTACTGTTTCAGTAGCCTTCAAATGCTGGAATAGGGAGTCCTTAAAAGAAACCAGAGAATTTCAAGATATGGTGGTTGTAAGTGCATTAGTTGTGTAGATGGGTAGCTTTTTGCCTGAGCTATTTTTAAAGACCACCAGAATTACTCATCTATAGTTAGCATTGCTAGAAAAATTATCTGTCCAGTATATTTCAGACATCAAGTCAAAAAAGGAAACTGAGCACCACGGAGAAAGTAATGAGTGCTATTTTGTACTCTGTATTTCAATCTAATACTTGATCCCACTTAATTCAGTGACCAGTGAGAATAAAGATTTCCTAGTTATACTCTGAAAGCTCAGGAGATGAGACAGGTAAGTTATGATTGCATTCATGATGGAGAAGGGTAAAAAGAAGCCCTGAGGAACCACACTGTCAATGCCAGAATTGAGAATAAAGATTGATGCCCAGGTGTTCTGCCTGTGGGTGAACCTCAATAACTCTGCCTTCAATATGCACTTCCATAAGCCAAAAGAGCTGGTTCACTCTTACTACCCCAAGAAGCACATGCTTTACCAAGTGCAGGTTTTGTGAAAGAGCATTATGTTAAAAAGTAATATCACCAAGCAGCCAGAACTAGTGCAGGAAGAGCAAGTGTCTGTCAAAGTCCTCCGCTCTCCTTCCTCTGTGATCTGAATGGAGGTTCCTGCTTCCTTCCAAGAAACACATCAACTTAGCATTCCTGAATTTCTTACTTATTATGGATCATTACTATGACTACCAGTGCAGAAAGAGATCTGGGGCATTTTTTAGTCAACACACAATATTCAAGTTCCTTAATGAGTATGCTGATTCGGGCTAGGACAGAGTTAATTTTTTTCACAGTAGCTCATGTGGTGATATATTTTTGATTTATGATTAAAACGGTGTTGATAACACAGGGATATTTTAGCTATTGCTGAGTAGTGATTACACAACATCAAGGATTTTTCTGCCTCTCCTGTTGTCCTGTCTGTGAGCAGGCTGGGGTGCACAGGAAGCTGGGATGGGACACAGCCAGGATAGTGGACAACAGCTGACCAAAGGGGTGTCCCACACCACAGAGCATCACGCTCAGCAAGTAGCACAGAGGGAGAAGACTCTTAGAGCCATGGAATCACAGAATATGCTGAACTGAAAGGGACCCATCAGGATCACCAAGTCCAACTCCTGGCCCTATGCAGGACAGCCCAAGGGTCACACCGTGTGCCTGAGAGCATTGTCCAAACACTTCTCAAATTCTGTCAGGTTTGGGGCTGGCACTTCTCTGGGGAGCCTGTTCCAGGGCCCAACCCTCTGGGTGAGAATTTTCCTGCTCTCCAACCTAAACTCCCCTAACTCAGCTTCATGCTGTTCCCTCCAGTCCTGTCACTGGTCATGACTGAGGAAATCAGTACTTGTTCCTCCACTTCCCCTCATAAGGATGTTGAAGACCACAATGAGGTCTTCCCTCAGTGTCCTCTTCTCCAGGGTGAACAGACCAAGTGACCTCAGCCACTCCTAATACGGCTTCTCCTCCAGACCCTTCCCCATCCTCGGTGCTCTCCTTTGGACACTCTAATGCCTTAATGTCTTTTTCATATTGTGGTGCCTAAAACAGCACACAGGACTTGAGGTGAGGCCACACTAGTGCAGAACAAAGAAGGGATGCTGGCCATCAGGTTAAAATTTATAGGGGCTAGGGGATACTGAGTAACAGTCCAGGTGCCCACATAGACCCCTTTCCCACTCATTGCAGTATAAATTCAGACTAAAACTAAAAAAAGGTTTCATAATTTCTACCCATTTTCCTCATTCTAATTTAGAGAAACTATTTTTGTCAGGACACAGGAGCTATCATCACTAATATCCAAGATCCCCAGGGTATTTTTTAGACAAGAGTGACTGCATACATCTGTATTCAGCATCCCTGGAGGCTTAAAGTCCCAAAAAAGTCAATACCCAGCTCTCAACCTGTGTGAGAGCTGTGATCAAATTACTCAGTAGAAGTTAACTGAAAAGCCAAGCCATTGGCCTAATGAGCTGTGACTACTGTCATGGGACAGACACTGCTGGGTATTTTAACAAACGTCTTCCAGCTTAGGTGCATTTTGCCTTATTAAAACAAACAAACCCCAAAACAAAACCAAAACAAACAAACAAAAAAAAACCAAAAAAAAGGAAAAAGAAAAAAAATCAAAACCAAACCAAACCAAAGAAGCAGCAAATTTAAATGGGTAGGGCAGTGGAATGAGGAAAGAATTAGGACTCAAAGGTATCTACCCTACTAACAGTGCTGCTCACAAAGAAATGAGTCTCTTCTCACAAGATTATGAACTTGGCTTTTAATAACAGCTTTTATGAACATCTGACCTCTCTTCCCACAGGACAGGACCTCCATTCGTGTAAACTTTCTTTCACAACAGCATGTGCTAGAAGTATTTGATTTCATCTTCTCTTTTGCCTTTTCAAATGAAGGCTGAGGATGTCAAGTCTTTGCTGTTGATTCTGTCAGCTGGGACTTGCTCTAAGAAAAGTCAACTAATAAGTGACTCACAGCTGTGTGACAAAACTTCACAGGAATGCCAGCGCTGCCCTTCCAGCCTGCTTTGTTCAAGGAGACATACCTTCTTTGGAGATGCTGGGAAGATGTGTTTTCTTCCTGTGCCTCCATTTACCCTAAATCAGACCAGACAAGGAGCAGACCGTGCTATTCTGCATCATCTTTACAGTCTGGTCACCTGTTTACCCCACGCCTCAAGCACATGTTATGACCAAGGGAGACAGATCTTCAGCCCAAATACTGAAAGTATTCAAGAAGAGACTGAGCATTAGCTTTGCTGAAGCTTTTGATTAGGCAATTCACGATGTTCTTAGCAAAAAGACCCATCAGTGTGTTCTTGTCAAAGAGCTGCCAGTCTAAATCCTTGCTTCCATAGTCCTCTTGTGTTATGCAGGTCTTGAAAGCTTTCTGTCGTATCACAGCATTAGAATTCACAAGATCTTTCTAGATTTAAAAATGTATTAGTACTAATCTCTCTCTTTCCCTTTCAGTCTGTCTCTTTCCCCTCACCTGTGCAGTTAGCCAGATGGTAACTAAGGCAACCTGGATTTATAGTGGGATGTGCAGACCATAAAGTCTTTTATAACTAACTCATAACATTTCTGTAAGAATCTGACATAAACAAACCAGGAGGATAAGAGCCATTCATTAATAATACAGCTGCCCTGAGCTTCTCCATGAAACCTTTAATGGGTTAAATGGAATCTCCACATCTTCCTCCAGACACAGATCTCACAGTCTCCCATCCCTGGAGACAGCCTTACTTCAGTTTTGGTAATGGCACATCATTCTGCCTTCAAACCATGTGTTAATCTCCAGCTAATTTATTTCCAAAATTCTATCTTATCATTGTCAAGCAAATATCTTTGGAGGAATCAAATCTACTTACCATAAAAATTAAACCCCATAAAATTTGGGATTTCATTCCATTGTTACCTATTATTGGACAAGACTTTCTGCAGGAGGTAGTTTGAACTCTGATGTCTTGCACAGCACTAACACTAGAAAACAGAGATGGGATCTGCAGGAGGTAGGGAAGTCATCCTTGCAGGGATTTGTACAGTTGTGGATAATATGAATAAATTGGGTCTCACAAGCAGAATATGTCATTCCCATGTCCTGAAGCAGTGGAGTATAAACACCCCATTAATGCCATAGGGGCAGTGCCCAAAGCAAAGGAAGACAAATTCATGTCAGGAGCCCACTTGAGGCAAAAACATTTTTATTCTGTTCTTCTCCTCCTCAATGCAGCTTTTTTGAGACCTGTTTCAATACCTCTTATGTGCCACAACCAGAGGAGCAGAAACAAAGCACATTGTTTCCATTATGCATCTGGACAGTGTCAGCCTAGAACTGGAAACACTTGTCTTCTTTTCAGATTGCAAAATGAGAAGGCTCAAAAGCAGGCAGAGAGCAGCCTGGAAAAGGTTATTCAAGGTTGTCCAGCTTTGGAGAAGGGGGTTGTTTTATAACAAAATATTGCAATATCCTCAGCAGCTAATCCAGTGTCTTTGTGAAGCCTAGCACTCGATGAGCTCAGCTCAGCAGTGTCTGCAGGTGACTGCACTCAGTAATGTGAGGGGGCCCTGAACTCCTTCCAGGAAGGGCCTCATACAGTCTGAGGATGCCTGGATGCAGCAAAGCTCAAATCCAACCCAAACCTCCAGGATTGCCTCAATCATTCTTCATCTGTCTGCTCCTGTCTCATATTGCTCTCCCCCTGCTTAATATGTGCAGGATCTTTACAGCCACACACATTTGGTGCTGCCTTTCAGTGCTAAGCATGGCTTCCTGTTCACAATACAGATTTTGCATTTCCTTGGCCTGGAGAAAATTCCTTTGAGAGCTGTAAAATGTATGTAGTTCCAGGGCATGGATGTATAGACAGACTTAGCCACAATTTATCTGCTGCCCTTCCAGGTTTTTCCCTGGGTCACTGTTACCACAGGAGCTTGTAGAGCAGCAAGGGTCATAGACTCATAGAACCACAGAAGGATTTGGGTTGGAAGGGATCTTAAAGATCATCTCATTTCAACCCCCCTGCCAAGGGCAGTGTCACTTTGTACTAGACCAGGTTGTCTGGACTCTCATCCAGCCTGGTCTTGCTGCTCAGTTACCAGAAACACCCCACCAGCAAGTTTTCCCTCCCAGGCACTGCATCATCCACCTGGTGACAGCAAGAGACAGTGCAGATCATCACCAGCACACCAAGGCTGTCTTCCAGATGTTTGACCACCGAACTAACAAAAGTGTGTGTATGGAGGTTTGCATGACTCCCATTAATGGATGAGAACACCATTTTGCAGAAAATACTGAAAAAAGCCCATGTAGTCAAGAAGCCTCCTGTTATTACGAGTGTGACAATATCTTTTCTATGCAAAAATACCCTTGGCTGAATTTTGTTTGCAGAGACACCAGAGCTGGATAGAGCTTTGAACCCTTGATGTGTCGATGTCAGCAATGGTTTGATGACGGAGACTGCAGCTGTGATGCTCTGTGAACCAGGGAAATAAACCTCCTGGGATCAGGCATAGAAATGAAGCTGAGAAGTTGCTTGAGAAGTGGAGCAGTCAGTAGTGTAATGACTTGAAAGCCTGGGGATCATGCAAGCAATGATGTCTCTGCTGCACACAAGGAATTCAATCTGTTCTCCCAAATATGGGCCCTTGACAGACTGTAAACGCTACATTCTGGACAGAGAGATATTGTGCATCTGATACCTTGTCTTTTATTGAAGTCTGGGATTATGAACTGTAAGTCATTTAGCCCACTTTAGATAAGCATCACCTACAAATCGGATTATAATTTGCAGAGGCACACCATGTTCATGGCAAAACCGTGTCAGACACAAAGATAAGTATTCCAGGAGGCTCTGCTGCATGGCAGCTTTGCAGACGAGGAACCAGGGTACTGGGAACACTGTAGTAACACATGAACTGACAAAAAAAGGCCCTTTTCAATTTAGCTGGAGACAAAGGTGAGCTATCAGACCTCCCAAGGCAATTGCCACAGAGAGCTGGGGAAGGCTGTGCAATATGCAGCCCTTCACGGTTGCTCATGGTGCTTTGGCACACATATACATTATTAATGCTGCTATTTTTAAGTTTTATTTTCCATTGTGCTGTGTGGAAAGCTACAGCATTCACCACTGTACCAGTGACCGTCCTTTGACCATATTTTCATTTCCCATTTTCCCACATGAAGCATTTGCCTATGTCCAGAAGAACAAATAAAGAGAAGAGCTGCCAGCTCTGACTCAGAGGGGTGGGGGATGCCACAGGCAGCTTCCCAGAGGAAGCGAGGGTGAAGGTTTCTCTCGCACGACATGCAGACTGTCTCAGGCATTCCTTGCCAGCTTCACAGAAATTCTGGAATATTAATGAAAGAAATGCAGGTCTCCCTCCTGCCCCTGCTTCTCTCAGAGACAGCGATGAATGAGTCAGTGATGATCTGCTGCTGCTGCTGCGTCATCCCCGTAATCACTGGGGAGAATCCCGAGGCACAGGGAGAAGATAAGCCATGGAGTTACTCCTCACCAGAGTGCTGAGGCGGGCAGGGCGGGGTGACATTCAGTGCTGGGCTCAGAAGCAATTCCCTGGTAGGATTAAGCTGCTTTGAAGAAGAGGTCTCCCCTTGTCCTGTAGCCCCTTCCTTGCCAAGCTTTGCATCCACAGCCTGATAAGAAAAGAGAGCTTTGCTCTGGTATTTAAGCCTCTGGTGCCATTGAAAAAGAAGGATGAAGGTGCACAGACTCACAGCCATGGTTCAGTTTTATGTCCAGCCAGGTGTGCAGAAACAGGAAGATATTGGAAGATTTAGATCCAGTTATGGGGTCTGCCAGAGCTTTGATTGATTGGTTAAACCAATGGCACCCATTTCTTCTTAGAATCAGAATTACAGAATCATTAAAATTGGAAAAGACCCCCAAGGTCATCAAGTCCAACCTTTGACTGATCACCACCTTTTCAATTACACGATGGCACTGAGTGCCACATGCAGTCATTTCTTGAACACCTTCAGGGTCGGTGGCTCCACCACCTCCCTGAGCAGCCAATTCCAATGCTTGACAACTCTTTCCATAAAGAAATTCTTCCTGATGTCCAACATGAAGCTCTCCTGGTGTAGCTTGAGGCCATGTTCTCTTGTCCTGTAACTAATTTTCTGGGAGAAGAGGCTGACCCCACCTGGCTACAACCTCCTTTCAGGTGGTTGTAGAGAGTGATAAGGTCTCCCCTGAGTTTCCTTGTCTCCAGGCTATGGAATGTGTTTACAGAGGTCTGCATGACTCCCATTAATGGATGAGAACACCATTTTGCAGAAAATACTGGAAAAAAACCTGTAAAAGAGAAGCCTCCTGTTTTATGACTGTGACAACATCCTTTCTATTCAAAAACCCTCTTGGCTGAATATTGTTTGCAGACACCAGAGCTGGCTAACGCTTTGAACTCTGAGATGTCAATGTCAGCAATGGTTTGATGACAAAGACTGCAGCTGTGATGCTCTGTGAACCAGGGAAATAAACCTCCTGGGACCAGGCACAGAAACAAAGCTGTAGAAGACAGGAGCAATTTCCCCCTATCCTTGCAGGCACTTTTAACCATTGCTCAGACTTTATCAACACACTGAAAATCACTGACCAGGCCTCACCTAAGTTATGTGCCTTGGGAACATAAGGTTCCTCCTCCAGAGACATGCACCAAAAAACCCAGTATTTGTCCATCAGCCTCAGCTGGTGAGCCATCCATAGAGCTGGGCCAAAGCAAGACTGTGGAGCAGGTGTCTGAGACCAGACTTGTCCTATTCATCTTACCAGTAGGTCTGAAGTCTGGGTGTGGTATTTTCTTTTTGAAAGTCTTATGGCACAGAAACACTGGTGAATAATTAGGGCTTTTGATAGGTAGGAAGGGGAAGAGAAAAGGAACATCATTGGCATCATCTGCATCCTTCCATGGAGTTATTCTGTGGAGCAGGAGACTCCTGTTTCTGGTATTCTGGTGTCTTGTATTCCTAAGAGGAAATGCTCAAGGGCTTGTTATATGACTAAGGGTTTTTTTACTATTTGAGCTGGGATTCTTTTCCTTGACCCAAGTCCTATTTCACTTTGGCACCTGCACTTAACTATTGAATTTTTCAAGGATCCACCATTTATCTTGATTTATGAGACAAGAGACAGTGACAAGCCTGACTAATCACTGTGTATCTCAGTCTATGACATCAAACTTTCAAAAAGGTCAAGGAGTCCATGAGAGTCATGGTCCCTTAAGAATGATTTTGACATGGAAACTGAATTTATATTAGCCAGCCTCACTCACAGCAGCTTGAATTCCTGCCTGTTTCTGGAAAGGAGTGTATCCTGGTCTTATGTGCACCAGCAAGCACTGAGTCCAGAAGCTCAGATCCACGGTACTCAGTGTTTCTTCATATTGTTCCTGAATGAAAAAACCCTCATGTTTCAGTTCATTGCCTAAAGCCAGTTTCTTCTACAGGGGCATGAGAGTCCTGAAGTTTCCTTGCCCATCATAAGCAGAAAAGAAGACACAACAGGGTTTGCTGTGTCCCAGTCTCCCTCTCCGTGTGAGGGAAACGCTAATCCTTAGCCTTAGGCTAGTGTGAGGGTTCATTAACTCATGTTTACATAATGCTAGGCATTAATTATTAAGTCAAGCTGCCATTGAAGGGAACAAAAGGCCTTGGCTTTCTGAATAATAGGGCAAGCATTTCTTGGAAGACACCCACTGCCTATTTGACAGATGCACAGTGTGACATGGCATGTGGGAAACTGCAACCGTGTTTTCCTTTAAGTCACATAACTAATTAAACTCATGAGATGGCTCAAGCCTCACTGAGTAGTGTGGTGTTTTGGAAGGAATACTGCAAAGCTTTGTGAATAGCTGAAACTCTGAAGGTGAGGACTGACTGATGAAGCGTGGAAAGACAACATCAGTAATAGGCAAGTGGTGAGTATTTGTCTTTCAGCAATTCTTTTTAGTGTTAAAAAGAGGAGACACAAAGAAGTAAACATTTCCCTTTTATGAAAAAATCCTAAATAAAATTAGGACTCCACTGAAAAAGCCACTAAGCAATTAAAAACCCCAGCCCCTTTTCAGTAAGAAAAGCCAATATCTTCTACTCTGCAGCTGAGAAGAGCATGGCTGCAAGTTTCCATTTGCCTCATAGATACCTGGTAACTTCACTAGTGGATGAAACCCTCTCATGACCAAGAACACCCCATTAGCATAAAATTTTCTGAAGACCTTCCTAAGACTGTGCTATGTCAGTAGCTACCATTTCTGCACAGGTCTGGGGCTATCTCCTTTAAAGTGAAAACAATCAGTGTCAGGGGTCAGAAAAGATCCTGACTCGGCTGTTCTATGTACGCACCATGCCTCAGCACAACAGGTGACTCAGAATACTGTAAAGGCCAATGTTTTACAAAGCAGGATTATATTTCAACTTGGAAACACAGGGAGCTACCAGGTAATTGCCTGTATGGGCATCATTTCTGCTCTGAAAATTTAAAGTGATCTCCAGAGACATACTGCACACTTTGTGAACATGGCCATGGTCACAATTTTATCACGAACTCTAATGCTTTGATGCAGTTGCTTACAGCCCCAGCACAGCGTCTCCCGCTAGATGATTTATCCTCACACACACACACCCTCTTCAGCCTCGTTTTAAAGGCAAATCCACAGCAAATGTGAAGGACACGAACTCCAAAGCAACACCCCAAGGAACGCCTGTCTGGATAAACCATAGCCATCCAAGGTCAGATGGTGCTGGGCATTCAGTGCCCATTCTTTTTATTTGTGCCAGGGGAGTTTTAGTGCTCAGAAGGAATGAGAGAAATGTCTTTACTGTGATTATTCCTTGTTGGTTTTACCACTAGCACTACAGGTTATGCTGTATCACCTGTAGTAGTGGCAGTACTGGTAGTAGTAGCAACAATAGTAAAAAGAGCATTATTCTTAGGAGCCATAGTCATGAGTTCAGCTTTTATCTGAAAAATAAATCTCTTAAGGGATCTCTGTTTAGTTGCACTGGCAAAGCCTGTTCAGTCTGGGGAGGGGGCCTTGCTGGTGATGCATGTCTGCTGGAAACTACTGTGGCATCCCTGGCACATTTCCCACAGGTACCGGGGCACTATCAAACAGCAACAGCACTTAGTCAGAGCGAACCCAGCAACATCAGAGATGGAAAAACAAAATGCACTCCAGCAAGTAAGGGAGGAGCACGAGGAGATCCTCATTTGAAGCGTACAGGCTCTGCTCAGATTTACTGTCACCAGTTAACTGGTTCTGTAAGGCAACCACTTATGTGTAACTGATAGGTAGTAAAAAGAATTATTTGATGATTATCCCATTGCCTTTCCATTACTGGCCTGACCTGATAAGAAGCAGCTCCCCTATCCATCACAGCTGTGACCGTTCTAACTGAACTCATTTTTCAGACCACTATCAGCCAGCCTCAGCTATTTTTACTCCTAGATTTATGGGGCAAATTCATCCCTTAAATTCAATTTTCTTTGATGAAAGCTCCTCAGAGATTTTTTTTTATCCTTTCTCCATTGTCTGTAAGTTATGCTTTACCTTCTCTGTCCCAGGTGTAAGTCCCAGAAGGTTATCTTCACCTGCAGGGATATTGCACTGCCTTCCTATATTTCTTTTTAACTACTGAACTGATTATTTTCAGAAATCATATTTTTCATTCAAATGTCACCATAAGCTTCAGGAAGCCCTAAAACAAGGCAGAATCTATGTTTGTGTATGTAGGTGGGTTTTTCCTCCTCCCCAGTAGACCTTGGATCAGCTGGTGATCTGTGAGTTTCTGCAGAATTGAGGACATCAGTCAATTACAGGCTGGAGGATGCTCCCATTCACTTTCATTACTGCTTCAATTATCCATTAATACTTGCAGCAGGCTTGGATACTGATATCTATGTTAGGCACTTTGCATCAGTTTAAATAGCAGACTGAGAGCAAGTGAAAAAATAACTGCAACAGAAAGGGAGGGAGTGCTTAGGGAGAAGAAATTAAATTCCCCGATAACTCAAACACCTACTCAGTCAGAGAGGTCCCATTGTCTCCACCCCTGTCAGCCCTATGCAGGCATGTTGCTGCAAACCCATTTCCCAGAGCTGAGTTTGGCTCTTTGGGGAAAATTTACCCACCTACTAGTGCAAAAGCTGAATATCTATCTTGCAGAAGGGACATAAACAAGGTACAAATGCACAAGTCTGGGTGAGGCACATGATACTCCCTGGACAACCTGTATTGCATTTAATGATCTAGACCAAATCCTGGCTGGGTAAAAAATAACTTTGAGGCAGAAAATTCAGACCTGCCCATTAAACACTCACAGAGGGAGCAAAATTCAACATAATCCAGAATTCTACATGCCCAGATACCCAAAATCTGGCTTTGGCTGTGAGGTCGTAATTTTATCTCACCCCTGTATACACTGCTGCTTGAATTATTAACGTAAAGTGCTTTAATGGTTTTGAGTGTTGCATTTTACGCCTCTCAAGCAGCTAAACCTCAGCTGCTTCAGTAGTTTGACAAGCACTGAAGGTAAAACACGTCTCTAAACCCCCTTGGCACCACATAACGAAGGGGGGAAAGTGAGGAGGGATAGTGTCCAGTGCTGCCCACCCTGACATGGAAAAGTCTGGAGCCAGACCCAGCTCCAGGGAACAAGCTGCTGAATCTCCTCTGCTGTTTGCACGGGTGCAGGTGACTCGAAGCAAAGGGACAGATGAGGAGGTGTTAGTACCTGCAGAGACCTACAAAAATCATGTCAGACCTGGAATTTGTGACTTGGCAGTTTCCTGACGTCAAGGAATGCCTCTTTCCATTGAACCTGCAGCTGGTGTTTGGGGTGGATGGAGACCCTCTGCTCAGCCGCGCTGGGTTAGGTGTGAGAGAACACAAGCGTTGCCTGTGCCCCAGGAGATCTGGCTTTGTCTTTTGTCTTCAGCAAAGTACAGACATTCAAAACCAAAGGACCAGGATCCCACGTGGTTTCAGGGGAAGCCTGTAAGATAGAGATTTATCCCCTCAATTCTAAGCTAGTTTATTTTTTCTAGCCTTTTTCCACGAAGCAGTAGCTTTTTTCTTGATTTTAAACACCACAACTGCTTTTAAAAGAACAAATCTCAAAAAAACCCGCAGAGGAATGGTTCCTTACAGTGGCCAGATACTTTCTACTTCCATAGCAGATCTTAATTCTTTATAAAACTCATTCTCCAGCCCTGAGTGGTGACAGAATACAGCAGCAGAGCAGCACCCCAAGCAGTCACTCTTTATGCTGTACCATTATAACATACTGCTGTGCTGAAACACCACAATTCCCCCCAAAAATCCCCTCCAAGGCAAGATGTGACCACAAGACTGACCTGATTTAAAGCATCTGCAAAGCTTATATGTGTTGTGCTGATTGTCCTCCTCCACGTGGCAGCAATTCGGTGAGACAGCGGTGACTTTGAAAGCAGCTGGTGAGTGTGGGGAGAAGGGCAGGAACCATTTTGCTAGAGGGCACAGCTAAGTGTTAATTGATACCACACATTCAGAAAAGGCTTGGGAAAAAGGCTTTTCAGTGATGAGTGGTGCCCCTGCACAAAGGACTCCTCTCCCCTGTTCCTCCTTCCATCCCAGCAGTGCAGAGCAAGGTTGGGATGATCACCAAGGAGCTCCCTGGCAGTGTCTTCCCGTGGGAAGAGTCCACCCAGCCGCGCTTGCACTGAGCTATTCCCCGCCCAGAAAGGGATGCTCTGGGTCTGGTACATCCCTCCCTTGTCCCACCACCACCCTCACTCATCACTCTGAGCGCTGAGTCACAGCCACCCCTCCCTGGCTGAGGAGAGACAGACATGGAGCCTCACCCAGTTTAGAACCTCCCCAGTGCTCCATTTCCCCGGGGAATTCTGCTCCAGGGAATGATTCTCTGTGCCAGGACACTTGGTTCACTGCAGGGACAGTTACCTGCATATCTCCTGAACATCATGGGAGCTAGTTTCTCTATTCTGCAGTGTTGTGGACCTTTGCTAGGACTAATCCTCTGCATTGCACTGATCTGTTTCTCACTGAATAGGCTTTGACTGATTAAGGATGTAACTGTTTCTCACACTATCCTCAACCTTCTTAACCTTGGCACCAAGAAATGTACAGAGACACTCAAGGAAAGAGCTGAAAGTCTCACAGCATATGCATCCATAATCAGGCCTCATAGATCCAACTTCTTTTGTTTTGGTGGTAACAGAATCTGCTCCAGAACTGCACTATGGAAAAGCAGGACTGTCTCTGTGGCAGGTGCTGCACTCACTGACATTTTTTCTCAGGCAAATTGAAATAAATGAACTGCAGCCTCCCTAAACCCAGAGTATTCATGGGATGCTCCTGTAACCCAAACAGCTGGGCTCTGGGCCAAGCTGCTCTTCCCAGGAGAGGACCATCTTCTCAGGACACAGTGGAATGAGTCTCTTCCTGCTGTATCAGCCTGTTTTCTGTGTCTCTGCATTGTTACCTTAGAGCCCTTGCAGTCTCACCTTAGAGCCCTTGCAGTCTCAGTGGTCCCAACACAAAGTTCCTGGGTCTGCTGCACATCAAAGACCTTCTGCCTTACTGGTGGCCATGAGAAGATTCTCCTTTCTCCCAGGTACAATGCTGCCAGGCAGCCTGTGGCAGGTGAGAAGTGGTACATTCCCATTGTCTTGGGATTTTCCATGAATTGAGTACTGTTAGAGCATCTCAGTACCTTCATTTTAAGGCCTGGCATGACAAAAGGATGAAAAGTCTTGGTATTAGCCCATTACCTCTAAATCACTTCATTTCAAGCTGGGCTAAGGTAAGAACAAATAGTAGTAATACCAGACATGGTGTGCAGTGCAGGAATAGATAATGCAGTTCACAGAGACATTTCTATAAATATGCTACTTTCTAGTCTAGCAGGTTTCAAAGTTTCTTTCACACTCTGTGATTCAGCTAATAAGCTGAGAGATGCTTCTCAGGCTTCTTATTCAAGGACTTGCACAACCCATTCACCATCTGGCTGCCTCACAAAAGGCAACCCATGCATATATCCCTTTGCTCTTTCATAATTTAAGTCTGCAGTTTCTTCAGATCCAAAGATTTCCTACTCAATCAAGAGGAGTGTTGCAACATCCTGTCCCCACACCGTGGCCTGGCCCCACTAGTGTTTGAAAAAGTAATGTCCTTAGGATATAGCCTACTGTGACTTCTGCTTGCCCAGATGGACAATACAGTTATTTAATGAATATTCCTGTGGTCAGGGGATAAATTATTAAGTCACTGTAAAAGAAAATTATCTCCCTCCCCACAACAGCTACAGTCAAGTGGCGGACTGAAACCTCATCATTCATCTCCAGACCCCACAGGGGCATGGCAATTGACAACCACATTTTATTCAGCTAAATAAATGGTACTGATGCATGTGGCCTATGGTTGGATTTTGATCAAGACTGCACTGAGCTATTAGGGAATTTGTGATTAAATGATCCATGAATTCTGGTTTTGAGGGAAATCAGCAGAACCATGCTGGTCCCACTCTACCCCTAATTACATGACAGCCCAGCTGGTGAGGTTCTTCATGGAAAATATGAGAATTCCATCAGAAAATACTGTGTCTGAAGAGAAACTCTCACCACGAATCTCACTGGACAGAGACATTCAGTTCTTTGAACACTGAGTGCAGAGTGGCCATTACTGTCTCTGTGGGCATTACTCCTTCTTTGGTATACAATTTGCTAATGGACACCTTAAATCTCTCCTCTTTTAAAGTGTATTTAGTATCTAAAATCTTGGACTTTACTGTCCATTTGCATTTTCAGAAGCCCGTTTCTCTAAGTCCATAAGATTGTGCATCATGATGCTAGAGGAGTTTGCTCAGGGCCATGGCCCTTCAGATTTTTAATACCTCCAAGGATGGAGACTCCACAAACTCACTGGGTGACCTGTTCCAGAGTGAGTGCTCCCTCAATTTCCCTCCTTCCAAGAGAAATGTCTTCTCTCACATTTAAATGGAATTTCCTCTATTTCAGTTTCTGTCATTTCCTTTTGTCCTGTGCCTAGACATCACTGAGGACATCTTGGACACTGAAAGATGGCTCCATCTTCTTTACTCCACCTCATCAAATATTTTAACACAGGGGAAAGATGCCCCTGAACCTCCTCAAGTCTGAATAGGTCTCTCAGTTTCTGCTCGTATGGCAGGTGCTCCAACCCCTGACCCATCTCTGTGGCCCTTCACTGGACTGACTCCAGCACGTCCATGTCTCTGCTGTACCGAGGAGCCCAGCACTGTCACGGCACTCCTGGAGGTTCCCACCAGTGCTGGATCCAGGTGAAGGACCAGCTCCCTTGATCTGCTGCCAACACTCTGCCCAATGCAACACTGCAGGCTGTTGGCCTTTTTGCTGCAAGGGCACATATCCAGCTCATGTGCAACTTGTCCACCAGGACCTCTGTGTTTTTTTCTGAAAAGCTGCTTTCCAGCCACTTGTTCCTGGGGTTATTCTTCCCAAAGGGGTAGGACTCGGTGTTGCCTTTCTTGTACTTGCTCTCAGCCCATTTCTCCAGCCTGCTGAGGTCACTCTAAAAGGCAGCAGAACCCTCTGGTCTCTCAAATATAACTCACAATTTTGTGTACATAATGTAGGACACCTCAAGCAGGATATCTCAGTTCTACTCTTGGAGCCAGAAGAGTGAAAATTAGATATCCCACAAAGTAACTTCAGGGGTCTAAATTCCTTATTAGTTGTGGTTCTGAGAACTGCTCTCCCTGTCATATCTCATTATCCTCCACTGCTCACTGAAAAGACCATATTTAAATATCAAAGCCCTGGTGCATACATTTTATTTCAGCTTCCATGTGTGTTAATATTATTAGTAATGAAATTCTGAGATTTCAGCAGACATGGCAAAGGTGTCTCTCTGCCTCACGCTCTCTGCACAGCCCTCCACTCACTCATCATTGCTTCTGCAAATATGAAAGCTCTATCCCAGTCCCCGCCCATGACACAAAAATATAACAACAATGAACCTTGAAAACAAGCCACCTTGCAGCTCATATCTGTTTACGAAACTCTCTGTTTGGTTTTGTAATTGTCTAATTGGCTTGGCTCACTGAATGAGATTAATCTCTGCAAGGAGGAAGTGAGACTCTGCTTCTCCCTTTACAGCTGGAGGACAGCATGAGGGCAGATGAGCACTTTTTTGAATCTGGGACACATTTCTCTCCCTCCTCTGCCCTTTGCAGGAGCTCCTCTGGAAGGACCTCAATAGGAATTCTTACTCATGGCAGCTTCAAGCCATCTGTTGCTACAGGAGAAAGTGTTTGCTGCAAGCATTTCTCTTCCTAAATAGTTACAGAACAGTTGGTGCTGTCTGGTGTTTGGGGTACACCTGGAGGGTGGTCAGTGTTCAAACAGGATCTGTCTAGCCAGGCACTTTCAGTCTTTGTGCTAAAACGCACCCAGTCTCAGGATCTGGATGGATCACGGTGAGTGTCAGCTGAATCTACAAATGCCTTTCCTGAAATCAGAACAAGACTTGTGCTCTTTCTAAATTTCTTCTCAATAACTAAAGTGGCCTCAACCAAATCGTTTGCAGAGCTCAGATATTCCCAGTGACATGGGTCACTACCCACATCAAAAGTTGTGGTTTTCTTTTGCACTACAGATGAAGACACTGTTCCTTTATCAGGAGATGGAGCTGTGCCAAGTGGTTTCAGTCTCACTTTTCTGATGGGTCATTCTGCAGGCCAGGAATTTGTTTTGCCCTCCCTGAGCTTTAGACCCATGGGATCCTTTAGTGCTTCCTGTGATGGGTTAGAAGGTTTAGCAGGACCTCAGACCCCAGCTAGTGCCTCCCTCCCTGGCAAAGTAGGCTCAGATTATACTTAAACTACTCACTATAGTCAATGTCAGCATTTGTTTTAGGATCCCCTTCCAAAATGAAGCATTCCCAGCCTGAGTCAACACTTAGATAGAAGCACTGGGAAGGTGGGAACACCCAAAGCAGCTTTCTTCCAGGAGTAACTAAAGAAGGAAACCAGCTCAGTGATCAGTCACTGTTCAAAGCACAAAGCAGTGGCTGTTCCACGAGGGACTGATGGGAATACAATAATGAAAACATGAAAGTAGTAAATTAAGTATGGTGAGAACAAGAACAAAGGGAACACACCGGACTTCTTGGGACCCACAGCAGGGTTTTGCAGAATTTGGAAAATCAGCTTCTCTTCCTCTTGGTAGCCAGTTGAGACTTATTACAGAAGGTGGCCTATCACTATAGGTGAACTTGTAAGGGCTGAGTAAGTTCTGATCCAAGGACTTTACGGTGAGGAGAGAGCTACAGATGGCTTCACAATGTGCTGTGGAGATTTTCATTCATTTATATGTCCCTGCATTAACAGCAGAGACAGTCTTATTGCAATCTTGGCCACTTGAAATCGTGGCCCACCTTAGAAGTCAGAAAAAAAATATATATTTATGTGTTTGACCCACTTAAAGAATAAGCTTCAGGTTTCCCACATGCAAATGGGTTAAAAAGAGATCTCAATTTCTTTCCCAAGTCACAGGCAAAATCCTCTTTTTATCATCTTCCCCACTGAAGGATCCTAAGCTTTTATGAATGCTGCTGGGGCAAACCTGCCCCTCAGAGAACAAAAACTATCATTCAAGAGAAGAGTAGTCTTAGCTGTAAGGAACTGGCCTGGGTTTGAGGGCAGTGTGAATGTTTTCCAGCTGTGTGATCAGGATGCATCTTTCATAAATGTCATGTAATTTGTGATTTTGTAAAATTATTATTCCAATATACTTCTTTTAATGCCCATTTTGGTTTTTTACCCATCTAGATGATAATAAGGAAATATTTTTCTATCTAAAGGCTTAGGACTTCAATGCATGCTATTACTACCACCACCACCAACAGATCACTATGCATATTTTCACTGTTATTAGAGAAAATCCAATGCCTGTTATAATTCAGGTCCTCTGATTCGTGGATTCTACTCCACACCCTTCCCTGAATCAGAGAGTCTGATCAGCTTTACTGTGTCCTGTTTCAAGCACAAGGCTGGACTGGATGATCTCCTGAAGTCCCTCCCAAAGTAAATTATCATTTGATCCTGGTATATTGCTCAACTGGCTAATGACGCTTGGGTGACACATTTTATCTAGAGAAGTGACACATTTCTGGTTGTGGCATCAAAGGCCTCTAATTACTGAAGTGAACAGTAAATACAGAGCTCAGTCAGGTGCATTCTGATGTGTCAGCCAAGGGAAACGTTAAATCTGAGGAGAATGGAGCAGTGGAGAAATTTGGCTTTCCTACTCATTACAACCAAGATCTATGGAACAGAATGATCTGCAAAAGGATGCAAGAAAAGTAGGATCATTTCATTTACCTTTCCTACAGACTAGGCTAAATATATAGTGTGAAAGGAAAAAGGAAGCTTCTTGAAGTGCCCATGATGGGGAAACATAAAATAATAAAACAATTTAGAGTGTAAGTGGAACTTGATCATCTAACCTCTGAATAAAGCAGAGCCAACTTCAAAATTAGATCAAGCCGCTGCAGAGCTTTTCCAGTCAGACTTTGATTATTTCAAGGTTAGCACTTGGGCAACCTGCTCCAAGATTTGACCATTCTCATTGTGATGCCTTTTCCCCTGGATTTCACTTTCTGCTGCTCATGTCTGTTGCTGCTCATCCTTTTGCTGCACAGCTCCAGCTGGAATCTGGCTCCATCCAGCCACCCAAACCATGTGGGAATGGTTCCATCTTTTTGGTGCTGGTGCAGCTCTTCTGAAAATCAATTGAATTGCCCTGGGCTAAAACAAAGGGACAAATTTACCTTTTCTTTCTGTGGATTCACAGGGTGTTGAAATTTTCTTTTTTTCTGTGTAATAATTCATCAGTGTCCCCATGTCATTCCCAACTCGCTTTTCTTAACACATGGATCTCAGCATTGCTTTTCATGATGCAGAGAGAAAGAACTATTTAATACCTCATATCCCAGCATCTACTCTTGGTACCTCACTGGGATATTGCCATGGAAACAGGGGAAGTTTGAAATAAAAGTGAATACACTCGCTTTTCTTATTTTTCAGTAGGGACCTCAAAATTTACCGCAGTATGAAACAAGCCCCGTGCCATCTGCTTATTGAAAATGGAGTGCAAATGTTTCTTTTCTTTCTTCTGGGGCACTAAATCACTGCCATGGTGTATCCCCTCAGAAGCACCCTTAGAGGTGGTGTGTGAGTTTTCGTGTAGCTTCCTGTCCAGAAGTTAAGGCAATAAGAAACGTCCTTGTCCTTCAGCCAGGGATGGCACAGATAAAGAACAGACTGAACCCAAATGGAAGGCAGCATGTACTGGAGACAAGCACAGCCGTGAAACCAGCTGCTGGAACAGAATTTAGGCTGTGTAAGTCACACAGCCTCCCAGCTATTTTGGGGGAAAGGTAATTTTTTTGCGCATGTTAGGACTGTGTAGGAGAGTCTTCACAAACACACCAGTATAATTTCTTCCCTCTGTGGTCATTTTCTCTGTGAATCAGTTGAGTCAAGCACCACTGAACTGGAGGGCTGGGTCCTCTGCAGCAGCATGAGGCTCTCAGCTATTGTGACTGTGATTTCTTCACACTGCCTTCTAATGAGGGGCATAGAGTATGGTTCTTGATAAAGTCAATGGAGATAAGGAGCTACATCTAACTCAGCTAGGTGAAGAAGGTAGAGGGTCTGTCTAAGGCACCATTTCTCCCTGCTGAGATCTGTACAGGATCTCAGACTCCCTCCATGTTATATGCCACAGCAGAGGCCTAAATCCATCTTAGGAGGTGGCAAGAAAGAAAATCATCTCTTTCACATCCTTGATCTCTCTCATTGTATTGATATTTCTGATGAAGAAGACTTTTTGTCATAATTTTGAATATTGGTTTTATGACCCAGACACTTGCCTGTCAATAATCTGCCTCTCTGAGGTGGGGTTTTGTTCATTGCAATGGCATCAGTGTTGCGCTACACAAAGAAATTTTCTGTTACTGGGAGAGGCAGTCCCGACACACCACTGAACCTCTGACAGCTTTCCAGGGGAGTAAAAAGATGTGGCAAGACTGATAAGTGCAGTCGTTTCTCTGCCCCTCATCTCATCAGCCCTTTCCCCAACCAGTGGTTAAAGAGCTGATATCTCTTTATGAATTTCCATGGACTCAGGCTGGCCAGGAGAGGCTGAATTACAACTTTTCTTTAAGTACAGGGTCACCAGTTCCTCTAGAAGCAGAGGGAGCCACTCAGCTTCCTAGATCTTGCACTCTGCACATAACTCTGCTTCCCAAGCAACTCATGGGGCTGCAGCCTTTGCAGGGCCATCCATCTGCTGTCTGACTCTGCCTCTCCCAGAGCTGTTGCGGGGAAGAGGTGCTCAGGTAGCAGTTGCAACCAGATTGTGTTTTCTGTTGCTGTTTCTCTGGTAATCAGACAGCTACACTAATAATCATGTCCTTACAACCCTGGCTCCTGCTTATCACAGCCTTGTCTGGGAAGGAAAGCCTGCTGTGCCCTGTTCACTCAGCCATCCGTCACTTCACCGTCCTGAATGATTAATGTCTCCCTCCCTGAGCCTGCACAGCTCTCCCTGGGAGGCACTGAAGCTGCTGCATGTGCAGTGCAAGATGGGTGTGAATGATTACCCGGTAAGTTCGGGATGCTACAAAAATGTCCATAAGTGACTGAGCTTTGCACAAGATTTATTTTAAGTGTGCTTAAATTATGCTTCATTTAAGTTTCCTCCTCATTTGCAGACACCAGGTCAAATCTTCCACTGTGTCCATCTGGAGAGACAGATCTATTGTGTCTGGAGAAGTGTTGTTGATACTGAGAAGCTGTATTTAAGTATCCATTGTGTCACTGCTGTTCTGTCTATTGGATAAGTCTTGATCGCGGGTGTCTCCTTCGAGTTACACTGATTCCAACACAGAGTCACAGTCTTGTTCAGGCTGCGAGGTACCTCAGGATGTCTCTAGCCTGGCCTCCTGCTTAAAGTTGGATCAACACTAAAGTCAGACCAAGTTGTTAACAGCTCTTTCCACATGGGTGTGATGCCTTAGCAGAGGCTACCTAGAACAGAGGCTAGACAAGATTAAGAGAATAAACTGGGTATTTGTTGAAGGGCCTTCAATAGGCACACCTCGGGCAGACAAAAGCCCTCTCCGGGAGAGGCTACAACCAAGCTGGACAATTGGTCACAAGTTTTTTTACACTTTTATAAGTTTTGATCAATTTACATATCAGGGTTAATTTTCCAATTACAGTTTCAGGTGATGATGTAATTTACCCCAAGTCTGTCCCCCCTTTTAGAGGTTTAGTTTACATACATCAGGGCCTGGGACAACGAGGTGTCCTTGAGTCCAGGCCTAGAGAGGATTTGTTATGTCTACCTAGAATGTGAGAACAGGAGTTAACAGACTATATGGAGTTCTAGAGTTACACCAAAGCAGTACAGGGTCTGAAAAATATAAAAGCTAAATCTTGAGGCATCAGGTGTTGTGGTGGATTAACCTTGGCTAAGAGAGAAACTCTCACTCAGCTGCTCTTTCACTCCCACTTCTCAACAGAACACAACGGGGGAAAAAAGAAAAACCAAAGACCAGAAATTGTGTGGATTAAGATAAAGACAGGGAGATCACTTATCAGTTACTGTCATGGGCAAAGTAGACTCAAACCAAGGTAATTAATTTATTGCAAATTAAAGTGAATTTGAATTATGAGAAACAAGCTGAAACAGCACCTTCCCCCTATACCTTTCCCAGCCCTGCCTTCACCTCTTCGTTCCCAGCTCCTGAGAAAAGGAATGGAAATGGGGCTGCAGTCAGTCCATCACAGCCCCTCTTAGCCACCCTTCACTCCTCATGTTTCCCTGCTAGGAGCTTGTTGGGTTGGTTAACTGTCTTTGGGTTTTGAACCTGTGTAAGGACTGACCCTGTGAAAAGGTGTTTGAAGGAATATAATTTCTTATACATTGATTTCCAACAGAGGATTAGCTGGAGTAGCGCAGGTCACATAGCTCCCCAGTAAATTTGAGGTGGAATAAATGCCTCTACATATTTGTCCAGAAACACGCAGTCCATCACAACTGACTGGAAACTCCACACAGCATAGCTATGGGCTGAGGAGAGACCTGAGTCCAGGTTTTACAGCTCACCTGCTGCACAACAGCTCAGTAAGACCCTGACCTCATGATGGATGGGAACCCTTGTGCTGTCTCTCTGGCTGTGAGAAGTCTGGAGGCAGCTCAGGAACACCTCCAGATCATCACTTCCTTCAGCTGTTTCACTAAAGGCCAAGATGCACAAAATATGATGCCTTTTTTTTACTGCAAGGTGACTGAACCCTTCCATCTCTACAGCTCATTCAGCCCTGGACCACATCAGATTATCTAAGGAAGCACAGGGACGAAATGGCAAATTTGAAAATTCATCTGCTAAAAGGTAAAAGAAACTACATGGTCACTCAGTGGTGAGTGCTCACATTATGAACATGGGATGGATTTAAATTAACAAAGGCAGGCCAAAATCATCTTGAAATTATCCAAGTGCAATCACCACAGATTCTGTTGGGGATTCCATTTACGAAGGGAGCTCCCAGAGCTCTCCCTTTCACTCAAACAGCATCTGGTCACCTCATGTTCCTCTTGTTAGCGGATCTGCCAGACTTGATTGACTTGTTTGCGTTGGGACTCCTGACAAGGCCACGTCTTGCAAAGCCCTTTTGGCCCACAGGCTGTTGCAAGGAGGTGGAGAATGGCCCAAGGAGAGCAAACACCCATGATTTGCATTCTAGATCCCTCCCTCCCTCTCTCCCCTTCCCTCTCCCTCGGGGGAGCAGACACTAATCATTGCCTGCAGCACTGGGTGATTAATTTAAATGATTTAGTACCTGGGGATTAACCTTCACACAGAGATCGATGTTTTGGCTGTTTCCTACATTATTACCCTTACAGCAATTACCTCCCACAGATACTTGCTCTTGTGCTAATGAGCCAGAAGTTATTAGCATCCACATCCACTATCTACATGTTTTATAGTTGCAGGAGAGTTCTTTCTTGATGACCACAACTTCTGGGCAGGTAAATTTACAACATGAGTAGAAAGTACTTTTCTGAAGACATTTCTGGAAAGAAAAAGAATAGGGAAAATTGTATTAACATGATGAAGAGAAGTGTGTCATAAGCATGAAATCAGAGCCAAGGAGAAGAGAATCAGACTGTATTAATTGCTGCTCTACCCTCCCCTTTCTTTTTCACCACATCTGTATTCAGATGAGTCCTATCTCAGTGATGTTGGCTTTTAAACTACCACCCCATCAGTTTGTCCCGTAGCACCCCACAGGCTCTTGCACCAAAATACGGATTATTTTTACCCATCAGTCTAAATATTCCTCTTGTTTACAGTAATGTAAATTCCATGAGTTTATGTCAGATTTATTGTGAAATGTAAAGTCCAGACCATGTTAGTCAGAGCCCATGCACAGCATAGAGAGAGACAGACTACCACAGGAATACAGACTGGGATCACTTCTTCTGTGCAGTGTTTCACAATGGCAACATTAATCTGGAATGGAGGGAGGTTGTCTTCCTGTTTCATCTCTGCTCCTTGTCTCCTTTTATCTCTTGGTAAAATTATTTCAATTGTCTTAGCAGCTCCCTTTTTATACAGGGAATTTCTTATACTTTATGAAGTAGAAATAACAAAAACACAGCAGTAATTGTGCTTACTGAATGTGACCCATCATGAGGCATCACTCGCAGAAATCAAGGTCACTCAGGTTTCAAGCTGGCCTTTTCCCCTCTCATTTCTGTGTATAACATAGCAAACTCCTGTCCTAAAACTTCACACGTCAGCATCTTGCAGTGTGCCTCTGCTTCCTACTACTCAAAATGCAGCTGGTAACACTCATCAGTCACTACAATGTAAAACACCAGATAAAAGCTGTTGCCCCCGATCCACTGGGCAGCACTGGACACCAGAGGATGGAGTAAACTCTTCCTCCTTGAAAGACCAGCTGCTGGCTTTTGTGGAGAGAAGGACCAAGACAGACCATATGTTCTCCTTTTATTCAAACCTAAGTTTGAATGTCACAGCTGTTGGTTGCTCCTATTTGGAAATACCAAGTTCATTCATATGACCTGAACTTCCAGAGAGAAACTGGGGTCTATCATGACATAAGACCATTAGGGTAGGAGGTATGAAGGAGCAAAATGGATATTGAAGTAGAAGGTTTCTTCCTCCCTCTCAACCATGACTAGAAGGTAGAAAGAAAGGTTAACTCAGTAGACACTGGGGTGGTATAGGTCAGCAGTTTCTATCGCTAACATTTCCACCTTCTTAGAAACCAAGTGACACATTCCCACCTCAGCCAGACCTGGAAGAAATAAACCCAGAGCTAAGCCAGGACAGGTCACATGAATCCATGAGAAGAGTTAAAGCCAAGAGTTTTCATCAACAGCCACTATGGAAGTGGCACAGTGCATTGGCTTCATGTACAAGAACATTTTCTTCCTTTTCTTCAACAGTCAGCATTTCCCAGCAATAAAATGCTGGAGCCCAGGATAGTCTGAATATAATAATAAAATCATAAAATGGTTGGGTCTGAAGGCACCCTAAAGATCATCTAATTCCGGCCTCCCTGACATGGGCAGGGACACTTTCCACTATCCCAGGTTGCTCAGAGCCCTGTCCAGCCTGGCCTTGGACACTCCCAGGGATGGGGCATCCACAGCTTCTCTGAGAAACCTGTGCCAGGGCCTCATCACCCTCACAGTAAAAAATTCCTTCCTAACATCAGTTTAAATCTCTTTCAGTTTAAAGCCATTCCCCTTGTCCTATTGCTCCATGTCCTTGTCAAATGTTCCTTCCCAGCTCTCCTGTACCTCCAGCTCTCCCGGTAGCCCCTTTAGGTCTGAAGTGACACTAAAGTCTCCCGGGAGCCTTTTCTTCTCCAGGCTGAACCACCCCAAATCCCTCCTAACCTGAATTTACAGCAGAGCTGCTCCAGCCCTTTGATCATCTTTGTGGCCTCCTCCAGCAGGGCCACGTCCTTCTTATGTTGGGGGTTCCAGAGCTCCAGGTGGGGTCCATGAGAGCTGAGTAGAGGGGCAGAATCATGTCCCAGCAGCAAACTGCTCTTTTATACCTCCTTCAGTGGCTGATTTTGCATTCATACACTGTTTCCAGGTCTTCCAGAGCTTTTGGTTTCTGCCTTTCAATCAAGTAACAGGTTTTTTGTGGCACTGAAGATCCTAGAAACATGCTTTTTTCTTAATTTCTAAACTTTTTTTTTTAATAAGAGAAATAAAAATATTTTCTTCTCTCAGTTCTAAATGTTTTATTTTCTGTTTAATTGGCTATTGCTTTGTCCTGGGAGAGTGAGAGAGCACAACAGGGAAGAGCTCATTTACCTCTTCTGTACTGCTCATTATTTTGTACACTTCCAGTACAATTCCCTCATTTGTTCCCTCTCAAAAGTCACTGTTTTTACAATGGACAAGCTGAACTAAAGACATTGCCTTAGGTGAGAAAGATGCAGAGATTTGGTCACAGCATGATTACAGACACAAACCTGTTTTCAGTGACTGAAATGTTTGGTTTGCTGTCAACCAGGCAGTTTATATGTACTGAGCAGGCTCTTGCATTTTGCTGCAGGATGCTTAATTCCTTTCCTCCTCTGAGACAGGACCCAGGCACATGGAAGCAGCCAAACCCTGACAAATCAGACTTTGATTCAATTTTATATTTATAGACCTATAGATGAAAGATTGAAGGTTTTTTCCCTTCATTTCTACTCCCATCCCCTGAAGTCTGACATTCCTGTGGTTGTTTAGAAAAGCTCAACATGCAAAGTCTTCTAAAAATTCTCCTGCACTACCTGAAGCCCTTTAAAATGTTGTCTTCTAGTCTATATTATTGATTGCTTAATTAATTACTCTGAAAGGTTCTTGGAAAAGGAGCAAACGGGGTTCAACAACACTTCAGCTTTTCTGTGCAGGATAAAATATGCTTTCAAATACCACTCCAAAGAGAAAGAAATAGTTGAACTTAACTGCTAACAGAGATGTTCATAGAAATCATAGAATCATTTGATTTGGAAAGGACCTTAAAGGTCATCTAGTTCCAACCCCGTGCCATGGGCAGGGATGTCACCCCTCTAGACCAGGTTGCTCAGAGCCCCATCCAATCTGGCCTTGAACATTTCCAGGGATGGGGCATCCACAACCTTTCTGGGCAACCTGTGCCACTCCTTACCCTCTCAGTAAAGAATGTTATCTGATGCAGCCCAGAAAACCTGTGAAATTCCTTGGCTATCTTTCTCTCTGTGGTTCCTGCTGTTTTTCTCCTTTCTGTGCCATAAGTACTTCTGTCTTCACCAGAAAATGAAGATTTCACATGCATTTTTTGTTGTTTTAATGTAGGCCAGGGACTAAATAAAGATGTGTAGAACACTGACCATGTACCAACACACAGGACATCTTGGCTCTTCACTCCTTTAAAAGCGAGACTCATACACAGCAAGAGCAGATGAAGGCTATGACAACAAACTCATCTCACTGTCTCTGTAATGTCTCATTATAGTTGATGGTGAGGCCCTGGCACAGACTGCCCGGAGAAGCTGTGGCTGCCCCATCTCTGGAAATGTTCAAGGCCAGGCTGGGTGAAACTTGGAGCAGCCTGGCCTGGTGGAAGGTGTCCCTGCCCACAGCAGGGGATTGGAATGAGATCATCTTTAAGATCCCTTCCAATCCAAACAACTCCATGATTATATGATAACACGTAGTTGGTCTGTGCTGTATCACTGCATGTTGTGGTAAATTCGCTGCAACCAGCTTTTTATTCTAATGGTTAACTATTCTCACTTGTAGAGGTTTCCTTCCATCAAGGCTGCTGGAAGGACATATAAAACCTCTCATGCTGTCACTGTGCAGCTAGGATCAGCTTCTGGCCACATCATCACCAAGAAGGAAAAAAGAGGGGATTCTTCCCATTAGTGAGATGTTTCTGAAACATGAAATATTACTCTGGCAACTTTTACAGTCCTTCCATGAGTAGCATGGTGTGGTGAAGCCATTGTAGGAGCAGTTTTGGTGGTGCCTCCTCCCCCAGACCATATGATATTCTGAGAAAAGCTCATTAGGCCTCAGCATTGATGAACAGCACCTGGGCTGAGCCCCTCTTGAGTTTATCAGAAATACTGTCTGCTCCTAGGAACTTGTGCTAATGAGCTCCTGCTTTTTTTTTAATGAATAGCCTTGGAGACTTTTTTTTCCTGAATAACAACCCAAGTGGGATGATAATTTTTGTTCTCAAACTTTCTAAGAAAGCCACTGACCTGAATTGCAGCCGGGATGAAACATTGTTATGATCAAAGCCCAAGACCCTCTTGTGATTCAATAAACAGTGGCCTAAAGTGAGACTGTTTGAGCTCTCCTGGACCACAGAGGGCTGTGATCAGCATCTCCCTCTGAGTGGACTCCTCTCTGAAACAGAGAACTCTCAAGTTTGCTGTACTTGGGGGATCACTGAACAATGACAGATCCTGGCCTGATACCACCATTCCTCAACCCTTCACCTGCTGAGAACACAAAAAGGCATCTGAAGTGAGTATTTCTCTACCTTCAAGGGGAATTTTTCAAAGCTACCTTGTACAGACTCTCATATCTGTGTGCATGCCAATGTGCACATGCCATAGCAAATGTGGGAGAAATGTTGCTCTCCTGGATTCTTAAACACTTTAGATTTGCATGTGAGGCCTGTAAATAAGTTACTGTTTTGGCACAGTAAATCCTATGTGAATCCTTTGCTGAATTGTTTCACTTTAGTTATAAACTAAGTTAAATGCTGTTAAGGTGATGTTAGGTTTCAGTACTGTTAAGCTTAAGTTAAGTGCTGTTGAGCCCTTAGGCATATTCCTTTCCATCTTTACCTTTTCTATCCTTTTGTGTCTCCACCCCCCGGCCCATAGATAGTTTTGGGTTTATTTAGGTTTGGATTGATAGACTCAGGATTTTTTTGTTTGTTTTTCCTCAGTGTGCCTTAGCCATCTAGGAGGTGGGAGAGTGAACCTTGGCAATTAACTCTGTCGTGCTGTCACTCTTATATTAAGCCTGTCTTTACTGGTAGCTTTGATAGTGATTCTTTAAGTGATCTTAAAGCACTCATTTGCAACCAAATCACATCCTAAGGACAAAGTGAGATCCTGTACCTGGCTTCACTTATGACTTACCTGGATGGCAACAACAGTACAAGCTGCCCAGTGCTCCATCCCAAACAAAGAATCATGCTTGTGCCTCAAGGCAACATCTGCCAGCTAAAATTGGCACTGAGACCCACTTCCCCTCTTTTATTGGGCAGCACTGGATTAATCTTTTCATGAGCAAAACACTGATCTCCTCAAGTCAGGAGAAGTCACGCTGTTCAGTTTGGTATCCTAAGATCCTGCCCTTTAGCTCCACAAAGTAAAGGTGGGGGGAGTCTCAACAGCAAACTCCAGCCCACCATGCACTGACTCTGCTCTTATGCCTCCTCTAAGCAGTTTATTTTTGCTTATTTTGAACTGCAGTCATTTGGGAACAGCACCGTTGGGTATTTGATGAAGGTTCATACTTCACTCTGCACGTACTTTTGTCAAAAAAGCTTTTATTGCAATGCAAAATATCTTCTGTATATGACATCTTTCTGCCCCCCAACCCCCTTAAATTTAATGAGTAATCCTTTCTGGGTTTGTACATTGTGATTCTTGTGTGTATGTATGAATATATATACATATCTATATATCTATCAATCTATAGATATTATATTAATACAATCATATATAAATCTGGACCTATATCATTTTATATATACACATATCACTGGATATATGTGTGTGTGTGCATATACATATACATACATTACATATACACTATATACACATATATGCACACACATACATATCGTATAATCATAAACATCTGTTGGTTGTCAAGGGACTTTTCTTTAACAAAATAAGTTCCATCAGTGGATTTTACTTCTGTAGTGCAATTTTACAGGAAGTTAACATTTCCACATTCAATATAAAAGAAACAATATACATTTGAAAACGTGCCATAGGATTTTTAATGAAAAAATTAGAAAAGTGCATTATTTTACAACACTACAGTAAATGATTCTTTTTTTTTTCTCTGTAAAGACATTGTAAAATATATACAGGGTTGCGTAGTGCATTCATTACAAAAAAAAGATGCAATCCCTTGCATAAATTACATATTGTACAGGGGTTCGCTGTCTACTTGGACTTGTAAACATTTGTGTGATACAGTTTTCATTCTTTAAGTAAGCTGCAATACATCTTATTTTCATTTGACTGTTGTTGCATTCTGACTCCAATACGGCATTCTAAGGCCATGTGTGAAGGCATCCTCTCCCATGACGGAGAAGGCCAGGAAAAGAAATGAAAACACAAAAGAGTCTTTAATTTGGTTCTTTGTAATCAAGTTATCACTGGTTTAACAAATCACATCTTGATGCTTATGACCTGATCCCTCTCCTTTGCTAGGACCAGCTCAACAACTACGTTGAAGTTTAGAGGTCGGAAATGAGCAGAGATAACAGCTTCCAGGAGGTAAATTCCCAGTGCAGTCTCCACAGCCAAGCAGCTCCTGTTTCTAGATGACCATGCCCCTAATGCTCTGTGTGCTGCACAGAAAATGTATCAACCAGGGGAGAAATTTAGAGTTTTGCTCTATCTGAGGCTGTTGAGGGCCTTTAGAATGCCGTCAATACACCGTCGGTAAGTCCGCATATGCACATTCAAAGAAGTACAAAAATGCACCAAAAAGTGTCAAGAGATCCAAAAGAGACACAGCATCAACACACGCTCACAAACACACACATACACGCACGCTTCTATCTGAGCAGGAAGGCTCAGTCTCCAAAGTAGGATTCACAATTTAATTTCAACATGTATGTGTGTTTGGAAGAAATCCAAGAATTTCCATATAAACTCCTTAGTCCCAAATTGAACACTTTTATCCCTGTTTCTCATAGATGAACAGTTTGTTGAAGTAAGAAATTGCACCTTGAAGAGACAGTATCCACATTCTTTTGGCCTACTGGAAACAACTATTAAGCCGCCCCCACCCCCCCCCCACC
>VYZT01040161.1:47630-65778 GCA_013400735.1 Pomatostomus ruficeps
CCCCCCCTTCCCCCATTGACCTATCCAGCTCCAATTCATTTCCTTTGCCTCGTGTCACTAGGATCAAAAGTTTTACTTGATACTCCTCAATGGTGACAAACAGTCACACAAATCTTAACAAGCCAAGGGAAGAGGAAAAATAAAGCATTTTTTTTCTTCCACAGTTCACTCCTGACCTTGCAAAAAAAACCCAAAAACCAAAAAAAAGAACAGATGTATTATTGGTTGTGTAGCATATTATACGAAATTTACATTTTATCAAAGGAAGATTAGGTTTGCTTTCTAAAGAATGAGCCATTGCCTCATAATTTCTGCTTATTTCTTAGCTGACAAAAGGTTTGTAGTAGACAGGACTCTTTCTGAAGCATATATTGGCTTTTTTTTTTAGACAAGGTCAACCCAAACTAACTTTGTGTGCATTAACCAAATCTGTCAAAGCCCAAAAAAGCAGTGTTCAGAGTGCTACCCAAGAAATTACTTAATAAACCCAGCTGCTAGATTAACTGTCCTAAACCTCTTGTGACCTGGACACCGGGATCCCTCTCTTGTTATGCAGGTACTGCATTTGTCCTCCAATAGCTGAATAATATTCTTGCACTAAGAATTTATACAGAAAGTACCTGGCACGATGTAAATGCAGCTGAACAGTTGAAAAGGAGGGAAATTGCCACAAGAAGATCATTAGGTTGTGTTGAACACACCACTTGTGTTGGTCAGTGGTGACAACACAGGACTCTGCTCTTCCCAAGAGAATTAAAGGGGCACAGTATCAACAATCAAGAGGAATTTCCCACTGCTGCCTCTGACTGCAGTGTCTCTCCATGCTGGGCATTGAGAAGACAGGCTTAAAAGGATCTTTTCTGGAAAACATACATGGCAGTTATGAATTCTTCAAAGAAAAGAGAAGTCGCATGGAAATATCAGTCACCATAGAGCAACTGGAGCTTCAGTGCTGAAGAACCTGGAAGGAATGTATAGTGAAGATACAAAACCCAACTAAATGCATTGCTAGAAGGATTTCCTACATGTCTTTTGCCCCACTTGGCCAATCTTTTGGGAAGACAGCAGCTGCTAGAGCAATCAGAAGAATTTGGCAAAGTTTTGGTGGTGACAGCCACGATGAGTTGCTGTGACCCGGCCCCCAGATCCATTTGGATGACTTGGCATAGTGAAGACAGTGAGATGTGTCCACTGCTGCAGGCTGGACAAGGAACTTCAAAGCACCCACTTCCCCATTCAGAGGGGTTCTGAGAAGAAGAGCTTCAAATCAGAGAGGTGAGATAATTGTGGTAGACACTTCAAAGGAAGCATTAAAAGAAACAGCTGTAGATCTATCTGAAGACACTGCCACCTCAGTTCTATGTCTTGGTTTCTAAGGAGAATGCTGCCCAGAGCTCTTGCCCAGTGTGCAAGTCAGGTATCACCCCTGAATACAGTGGGAGTTAAGAGCCTCACTGCATCGGTGCTGAGCTAAAATCCCTTCCCCAGATATTTCCAACACCAGCTCCAATCAACATGCTAAGATGATGCTTGTCAACAGGGCAGCTGAGGCATGACCCCCGTGTCAGAAGTGATGTTATCAAATAGGCCTTTTAGAAATTGTTTTGTAGAGCTGCAGTTGCAGAGTCTGGGAAGCCAAAATCGCTTACACAGTCTACTTCAGATAATATAATTAAACACTTTTATCAGATTAATTATCCTCTGAACAATAATTATGATTAAGGAGCTGCATACCCACTCTGTAGGGAGAGCCATAATGAATTAATGTTATTTCTCTAAAGGTCATTATGATATTTTGACATGTAGAAATTGTCCAAACACAGACATTTCTTTGCTGTATTGTGACCTCCTGAACCCATCTGGAGAAGTTTAGCATTCCTCACACATTCCTATGGCTCTGGGGAGATGCTATGGAAGATGGACAAGGACACCCCTGTTCAGGTCTTTTGGATGTGCTGCAGGCAGTAGGAGGGTTGGTGTAACTGATCTCTCCCATGGAATAGGAGAGGGAAGATGCTCTAGAAGACACAATTTTCCCTATTTTCCCTTTGACACCAACGTTGTGGTCTCACCACAACAATCCACTCCACTATGAACCAGCGAAGGTCCATCCTTTCCACACCCCCTACCACTCCTGTGTGGGAGGATGCTGGCAGACAACTAGAAAATAAACTAAAGCCAGAAGGCCATGACCTTCTTAATCTGAATCCATGCCATGGACCTCACCAATGATCTACAGACAATGAGCCAAACCACTGTGGCTCTTTATCTGCTTACATAATTTGTGCTGGCCATTCTCCTGGTGGCCTTCTCCCAGACAAACACACTGCAAAGTTCTCCTCATAGGCTGATTCATTGCATCCCAGCCAGGGAAGAAACGGATCTCACCCATTCAAGGTTATGCACGTTGCATTTCCCATTTAATTCCCTACATATTGCTTTTAATCAATCTGTAGATTTCTTTTGTCAGCCGTAATTAGAGAGGAACATTTCCTTCCCCAGGGTGTAGTTGTGTAGCATAACGCTTTTCATTACCAGATGAGGGGGCAGAGGACAGAATGTGGCGATCTGGGGCCTGAACACACGTCCATGCAATGGCAAGCTAATGAGTTAATGTCTGGGTGGGAAAGGGGGGAGCGAGCATGGAGAAAGCCAGAGGGTGGCTGTCTGGGAAATGGATCTCTCCTCTAGCCTCAAGTGCAGTGCTCTGGATACAGCAATTACTGCAAGCTGTTCCACAGGCCAGATGAACAATGCATCAAAGCCAGGGTGGTGGTATCAGAACTCATGCATGAGGAAGATGCATTAAGGAGCATAGTTTCAATTATTATATTTGCCAGCTCCACTCGTGAATTCGTCAGCTGTGATAAATGGTATCATCCTGTTGTTTGCTCTGCATTTCTCAAAGTGAACTAAAAGACAACACAGCTTGGAACTGTGAATATCAATTACCAATAAAATTGCAGCATTAATCTTTCCCCCAGTAACCCCTCCTTTTTTTTTCCCCAGTCTGTTGTGGGTGTTAATGCATGGCAGCACTCCTTACACTGTCAGAAAGCAAGGTGAAGGAGGGCTTTGGGATATTTATTAATTACAAAATTCACAGAAGGAGAGACAAATGAAGGCTAAAGGCTCCAGGGATAGTATTTCCAGCCTAAAATTAGCAGGCAGCTTTCAATGACTGGATTCCATAAAGCAAAATACAGCTGCATAAATTATACAGGTTGGCTGTTGATTTCATGTCTTACTGCTTTCTCTTAGGCTTAGGAAAGACTGTTCATGGTGAGCAGTAGTTGGAGGCACTGATAAGAGTATCTAGCAGTAAATAAGGAGGGTTCACATTCCAGTCTCAGGGAAAGGGTACAAATCAGGACTGATTTCATGGCACTCAAATCAGTTGGCTTCAGAGGAAGGCCCTGCCTACTCAGGCCTTAGACAAAGGGAGAATTTGCTCATGTCCACTTGCACTTGGGAGCACCAGGAGGAGGAAATAGCATCAGTAACACAATATATCTCAGACACCAGAACTGCTTAGGATGGGCTGGCTGAATAAAATCTTGGTTTCAATGGAGACAGCAGCAAAAACCTGACTGGAGGGTCAGGAATTCCATGAATCTCCTAATCAGCTGCAATCAGTGGAACACTGGGGTAGGCCTTGACTGAGCAGAGGACAGTCAGTCTCCCAGACTGATTCTACAGAGATGAAAGCTCAACAGTCCTTCAGCACCACCTCACTGCCATTTCAACTGGAAATAACAGAACCACTCCTGCTGCTGAGAACAATTTCTTTTTTCCCACCTTTATTTTTGCCTACCTACTACTTTTTTGGGGTGAAAGTTCCTTTGCAATATTCATTATATGCATCTTAAAGAACTGAAAACTGCACTTTGGAAAAGCGCTTCTCACCAGTTTTTCATGGTTTTAATTCAGCCTCAGAGCTCAGACTAACTGGCATGAGAGTCCCAGGGCACCTTCCATCTGTAATCAATTTCTCTGTGTCCAATGCCATTATTCCATTTGTTTCAATTTTGGTGAATTGTTATGATAGCTAATCCTTTTTCTACAATTTATCTTGCTGAAGTTCCCAAAATAAAGTTTGATATAAAAGTTAGATGGCAGCAGGCTGGTCAGAAAGGCATTATTTTCTTTTTCAGTTCTGTTAGTGTTACACATCTCTGGCTGATGAAAGCAGCAGCGGTGCGATTCTTATTGTAATTTGTACAATATTCCAGTCACTAACAGTGTCTTGTTGAAATATGCATGAAAAAGTCCATAACATTAGTGTAATGGACACACTCCAACACATCTCTCTCATCCGGCTTCCTCATAAAGATTTTAAATGACTGCCTTAATTAGAACTTAATATTAACAGGAATATTACATAAAGCTAAATGAGGACATAAACTTCAGCTGAAAGCTATTTCTACCCAAACCCCTGTCCTCTGGTCTGCACACAGCAAATAGCTTTGGGACATTTTCATGCTCCATCTTGGTTCCACTGACTGCTCCTTTTTAAGCTTTTAACTACAAATCAAGCTTTTTTTCCCCTTAACAAAAACTTCCAAATCTGTCAGAGAAGACAAGGAATTACCTTGCTTAGGTCGGATCCACAATAATCTTGATGACTGCCCTGGCATTTCATTGATCGAAGCACTAGGAAACTAATGAGAAAATGTACAATCCAGTAGATTAACTTGGTCACTTCCTCTTTTCTTTTTCTTTTTTTCTGATTTTTTTTAATAATATGTCTATTTCATCCTAATGAGCTGTTACAGAGAGTTCAAACAGAAATTTATTGCCAAAGGTCACTGTTCATCTTCTCCATCCATTAACAACCAAGAAGTGATTTTGGACTCTTGAAGGAACATCCAAAGACTTCTTCTAGGGCTGCCCCACTACAGGCATCCCTGTAAAGCAGGTGCATGTACAAATTCCTGAGTTAGATCACTCAGGATATTCCTTACACAGTAATGAAGACCAAGTGGAGACTTGTGCCGGCATTGTTCTGTTAAGTTTCCTCTTGTTTCCATATCACAGCATGCTCAGTCAAAGTTATTTTGGTGCTTCACTGATCAAACTGATTTTTCCCTTTGATGATAATATGAAATATTATAGGATAATAAGGTTGTTATATAATCAAAGTCGACAGCAGGGAGCTAAATTTGTGTTGTTTTGATGAAGAGCACATTAGTGTGACATAAATAGACTAATCTGATTTATTATTATTATTTCTAATGCTTAATAATAGGGAAGGGTAGGGGAAATGAGACTCTGGGGAATGAGAGTGCATCACAAAGTGATAGCAGGCATTAGGATGTCTAGTCATAAGCAGCACCACTACTACCTGCTTCGAGCTGAATTTCAAAAGAGCAAGTAACGAGCAAGAGAAGTTGTTCTGAAATAAATAATACCTTAAGTGGAATAAACCCAATAAGGTACCAGCGAAAATATTCTGTGAAAAGCAGTGTTGTGAGAAGAAAACATGTAGGGCAATAAGAAGTCAGAGACAGAACTGACAAAAGCCAGCTCACCTTTCACTGACTGATTTTTCATGTTTAACTGAAAAGCTGGGATTAACCTTGGGCAAAAGCTCCCCTTTCATGATACTGTCTCTTCCAGTTCCAGACAGCCCAAGCCATTATTCACACATCAGTCAAGAACCACGAGATGACTAAAGAGAGAGGCAGATTTTGCCTTGTGTTCTGATGTGCACACATGAGAGTTCTTGTGTCTGCCTGCTCACAAAGCAAAGTCTTGCAAGAGTTTCCCTACAAAGAAAACATCCTGCCACTTCAAAATCCCGTGTGTGGCAAAAATAGAGGTTGGACAGAATTGTGGGCTCTTCAGCCAGAAAATAAAATAAATAAACGTATTTGAAAATCCCAAGGAATGCAGATACATTCAAGCAAAACACTTTCCCACATACACACTCATTACTGCTTTTAAATTTAAAAGCATGGCTACGGACACCTACTCTGGCTCCTTCGTATCAACACACACAGATTTCTTCAACTACATCTACAAACTTCAACTAAGCTAAAGCAGAGCTATTATAAAGCCATGGAGTTTTAATGCAAAGACTCCAAGTGGCAGATAATCCATGACATGCTGAGGTAAGTTTCTCCCCTGATTAAATACTCCATGTATTAAAATTTACTCTCATTTATGGTTCCAGAGGGAAGATTTAGTAACAAATCAGCTAGAGTATGCAAAGTTTTCAACTTCTCCAGTTCAACATGTTTTATAGGACATTTAAAGACTATTTTTATATGCAACAGAAATAATAATTTCTTCTTTTCTTAAAGGAAAAGAGGAAAAAAATCTAAGTAATGTTTTATAAGATGCAACTGGTTTTTTCTTTTTAAAGTTTTTGCTAAAAGTCCTGTTACCAAAATTCTCCTTTGCCAGGCACAGAATTCCACTCAAATTCTGCAAAACCCCAAACTTTTCCTGCTTCTCTCCAGTGTGAAATACACCGAGCAGCTGTACATGATATAGAGGTGCATATCCCAGGCATACTTTTCTTTATCTCCATAGCAGGAAAAGAGACATACATTTATTTGCACTTCTGGGATAACAAGCAAAGATAAAAAAAGTGAATTTGGAGAGCACTGTGAACCCTATGGGCTGTCAGGGGAAGCAGCTTCTGAGTGTCAAACCCTGAGGTGGTTTAACACATCCTGAAACTGCTGTTTCAGGTATTCCTGTTTTGATCCTTCAGCCATCAGTGTTTGCCCTAGGACATGGTACTGGCAGCACAGCGCTGATGCACCCAGCATGCCCCACACATTACCTTGAAAAAGTCCAGCCTCATCCACCCTCAAAGTAAGAATCCTCTTATTTCTTCACTAATCTTAATGGAGGATGCCATGCCACAGCAACTTCTAAACCCGAAGGAAGCTGCATAAGGGAGTCAAAGTCATGGATAACTTGCTTTCCATTTACTAATTGAAAGGCAGATGTGGAGAACATGAGCATATTTGATAGTTAGTAATTTAAAGCCAAGGAGAAGACAACAGAGGAGGAATTACATTCCTTTCTTGTCCCTATTAATGCTCTTTATAGATGCCTCTTTGAGCAGGTATCAACATCCATCAGCACACAGAGCTCAGAGCTGGGCACACACCATCTATTTTTAAGGGTAAAAGAAGGATTATTGCTTTTACACTGAGAGCATAAAATGGCAGAATCAGCAGGAGGTGATTAGTGCCAAAAAGAAATGGGTTTTGTATGGTGAATTAACACAGAAAGTGATTTAAAAGATGGAATTAAATCAGAGACAAAGGTGCAGGTTCATAAAACTCCCAGTCCTACCCATGTAAAATCAAAGATAAACCTCCAAAAGTAGTAAATGCCATGTAATCATTGAAAATTCCTATTGTCTTAACAGGGAGCTGGATTAGGCCTCTAATTCAGTTCTGCAAAGTCTGTTGGGTCCAGATGAACAACTGAGAGATGGACAACGTCCAAGGAACAACTCTATGACATGGTCTCAACATCCTCCACTACAACTTGCCAACACAACTGCTCCCACTGTTACCCTCCAAACACTGGAGTAAAGCTATTTTTGCCCGTTACTGCTAAATGCATTTTGCCTTTGCCTAGCAAAAAAAGCAATATCACATCTAATCTCACAAGTTCCCAGTGAGCCAAACACAAGATACTGTCCCTTGAATTCTTCCTGAGACCAACAAAGGCTTTCCATTATTTACAAATCAAAAGCATTTAGAGACAATCATCTTTATTTTTTTATTTAAAACAAGGAATGCCCTGTCACTATTATATAAGAAAAAATATACATCATCCTATTTATACCCATCTTAACCAAGCATTCCAAAAAATATAATTCCTATTCATGCAGGTAATTGCTGCACAAAATAATAATAATAATAATAATAATAATAATAATAATAATAATAATAATAATAATAATAATAATAATAATAATAATTTATAAATAAAATTAAAATAACAAAATACACTCTCTTGTTCCAACAATTCTCCCAATTTATCTTAGAAATTTTGCTTGCAAATTGTTGGAACAGTTGAAAATTATAAAATTAAATATAGTTAAATTATTATGATTATTTGCTTTTGATTATTAATTCCATTGCTAGTTTTTCTTGTGTTTTTATTATGCATACCAGTTTTACAAAGTGCATGCTTTTTTTTTTTTAAATTTTGAACTGGCAAGCTAAAATGATCCATCTTCTCCTGCCTTTTTTTTAATGTTAATACAATCTAAAATCTAGCGTTAAAAAATTTACCATGATACACCTGGTATATTGACTGCTTATGGCGCATGCTTGTCTTGGCAAAAGAAAAACCAAAACAAATTGGCTCCCCTCCCACCCTCCCTGTTCGTTTTGGAAGCAATCTAGAAAAAAAGCAGGCTGGAACACAATTGCTTCAAGGGCAAAAGAAAAAATAATACCTGATGCTTTAATTTTTGTCACATGGCACTGGTTGTGGAGTTGCACGCGCACACACACGCACACGCACCCGGCACTCACACAGGCACACGCACACACACTGCAACCTGCTCGTGAGGAAAAAAGTTTGTTAGGTCAGGAGTGCCAGCAGCACATGAAGGCTCCCAGCTGTGTGTGCAACTTTGGATTTGGTACCCACTTCACGTCACCTTGAATCCTCTGACATCCACCAAGGGGGTAATGTAAGGCATACTTTGCTGGAACAGTAATAATCCATGCTTCATGCTCAAGAGCTGAGTCTCAGAGGAGGACTGGCTTGCTCTACTCCCTTTGGCCTCGCTCCGTCTCACTCAAGGAACAAAAAACCCAAAACAACAGAGAACTGGGAAAAACAAGGAAAGCAAAATAAGACAAATCCCTTTAAATGGACTTTCGCCGTTTCATCAGCCTGTGGTTATCTGTAAAGCTGTGCAACCCAGGTGAGATGGAGCTGACAGGAGATGGGAAAAGGCTGTTTTTTAATGTGCTTGGCGAGATCTCCTCTATCTTGTAAGAGATGGAGTGAAAGTACTGGGGGTTCAGCTTCGAGCTGAACGAATTTTGGTGGGACACCACCCGGCTGGTGTACTCGTGGGACCTGTAACACATGCAGGAACAAACTGACTGAAGGTCTGTTACTTCGGCCTTGTACCTTGGCCGGCCATGCTGAGAGTCCTCTTGGATGTGGATAATCATGCTGTTGCGGTTCCCTGCCAGGGACGCCCGCTCCTCGGCATCCCGCCTCTCGTCCTCACTGTTCATGGTCAAGAACCTGAGAACAACCAGATTTAGAAATGCCCCAATGACTGTCAACCCCACTAGAATGTACATAAAGCTAAAAGCCACGTAGAGAGGCTTCTTCTGAAGGGCCCCTTTGGTCTGCAGGGCCACATAGTCTCCAAACCCTATCGTAGTCAATGTTATAAAGCAGTAATAGTAAGCATGGAAAAAGCTCCATTCCTCGTACTGGGAAAAGGCTGCTGCTCCAATGCAGAGTGTCCCCATGCAGGAGAAGAAACCCACAGTGACCATGTTTTCCATGGAGACCTCGGTGCTCCTCATGCCACAGCACTTTTTGATGCGTTTCAAGAGGTACTTGACGAAGGTGTTCATGCGCTCGCCCAGGCTCTGGAACATGACGAGTGTCAGTGGGATCCCCAGGACCGCGTAGAACATGCAAAAGGCCTTCCCCGCGTCCGTCCCTGGGGCAGCGTGTCCGTAACCTGGGAGGGGGTGGAAACACAGGACAGTCAGCAAGGCAGGTGATGGCCACGGCTCCCCCGTCACGCAAGCCACGCGAATCACTCTGACGCCACAGCCAGATCCAAAGCTGCAGGGACACCACAGTCACCCCATCTTCCCATATCTCCTCACCCACACCCTGTGCCTGAAGTAAATAAGGCACAGAACAACAAAGCTGTTCAAGCAGGAGTGGGAAAGATGAAAGAATGGGCAACCCATTCTACCTCAAACAATGTTCAGTCTCCTAAACAAGGTTATATCGCATTAATTAACTGAAGTTTCATGTGTGTCCACTGTCATACGCAACAGTGGAAACCTTGGAAACAGATGGACTTTCCCACAGTGTTTCTGAGAGCAGTTGGTGTTTCCCTGTCCCCAAAATCAGAATATACTGATGGCATCCAAATTCTGTGTCTGCTGACAGTATGGAGTTAACAAAAGCCAGATCCACCAACCAAAGTAATTCCTTTTCAAACTCTTCCATACTGAATAAGCCTTTCTCCTAGATAACTTATGAAAGTCACTCATCGCTGAAACACCAGCAATGGAATTTAGGGGCTTAATTCCTGTTTTATCTTTACTTAATGAAGAATAAACAACTTACCAGCTTGGTCCATAGTTTTACAGCTTTGACAGTTAATATGGCAAAGCCAATTTTATCAGGATGTTAAACTAATCCAGGACAGAGGATATACCACATTTCATAGCATAGCTTTCAGATGGTAAACTCATGGCTAAACCTTAATTCTAAATCGAACCGTAAGTGGGGGGTGTTTTGATATTATAATTATACCTTTCCACATTATATTGCTTAAAAAATCTACATTTCTTACAGCTGAGATTTTAAAGGACTGTACCAAAGTCTCCCAAATGGGATGGCTGGGACCCACCTGGCCATGGTGTGCATTCACCATGTGGGTTCCACAATCTAGAGCTCCTTTAAAGTCAGTGAGTAGAAATATGTGCTTCACAAGGGCAACTCCTGTCATGCACACAGATGTCTAAAACAGGTCAGTGAGTTATTCTCAGGAGACAACTATTTCTCTACAATCATTTTAATAGAAATCTTGAGACTGAACTCAGTTCAAAATAAATATACCTACATTTATGTATCTGCATGTGTTCTAAGTGTCCAAACACCCATTATAGCCACCAAAGATTGAATGGAAATGGGCAGTAGTGAGTTATTTAACTGACCATCCCAAGTCTGGCAAGATGAAGTGACAGTTCTGGATGTTCATTGATCATGGTCATTAGCTCCCCATTAGACTGACTAGACATCTCTTGTCTGCAGAAGAATTTAGACACCTACAGCACTGGCAGACAACTACCTGTAAACAGCCAAATGAGGATATTCTAATCATGACAGTCACCTTCAGTAACTGTCTCCACTGTAGGTGTCTGCACTGGAGATACTGAGGGTTTAAATCAGTTTTCCAGACAGAATCATCTAGCTTTATATCAGGATACTCATAGATGGCTGGCTGATAAAACACAGGGCATTCAGCAGACCCACACTCTTACAGATCTGAAGCTGGAGGACAGACCTGACCTGAGATACCACTGAGGCACAACCACTGAGGAGCCCTGCCCATCACCTTTAGACTCAGGTCATGACCCTGCTGCTCTGAATTTGTCTATTCCTTTTTTGAACTTGTTCACACTGCACACCTCCTCAATCTCCTTTGGCAATAAATTCCAGAAGTTCCCTATCTGCTATGGAAAAAAGGTACATTTTAATTTCAAGGATATTTCCTTGTTTCAGCTAGAACACCTTAGCTACAGTGTTGAAGTTCTAAATCTTCCTTATCTACCTCCTTCATGTTTTCAGCTAAACTCAGCTTTATCTCTGCTCTCCGTTTTTTCCTGTTTAAACTGAAGCCACAGCCTTTTTAACGGATAGAAGAGAAGTCACATTTCTTTGATCATTTCCATGTCCTTCTCTGGACCTTCTGTAGCTCTGCCACACCACTGCTGAGGGGCAGAAACCAGAAGTCTGCTTTCCCCTCAGGATGGGGGTGCACCCCGAGTCTGCACTTTTACTAGAACTAAAATATGAACACCAGGCAACCTTCCAAATATAAAGAAAGAATGGACAAGGAAAATAAAACATGAAAACCAGCAAGAATCCACTTCAAAAAGCAACAGGTTTATTACTAGGTCAGTCAGTAGTTGTTGACGGATGGGATGAAAAACCACTTTACAAAAGAAGCACAAAACTCAAAATAGGAAGTTCTTTTCCAGGGTATAAAGGAAAGAGATTCACCTGTTGTATTGAGCCAGGTAGTCTGTTGATCATAAAAAGCAGTTTCCAAATTATCTTGAAAGGGAAGTGTCTTCACCAGATTGATGCTGGGTTAGTTCCACCTGACTGTCCCCCAATAAAGGCTATAATTGCCTCTCATTACTAAGGTCAGCTTTTGAACTACAGGGGTGTTAATTAAACCAGGGATGTCTTCCTATTTTATAGCTTTAGTTACAGATGATAAAGAGAGGAAAGCTTCAGAAAATGCGATTTTCCAGATGGTTGCAGAGGTGGCAGTTGGTGGAAACAACTTTTACTTTGGGTTCTAAAAAAAATGTTTGGGGTGAAAAAAGGTTTCTTTTTATCTCACTATATCCTTCTCATTAAAGATATACCCAGAAACAGTTTAGGGAGATCATAAAACATTAATATTATGTGCTTACACACTATCTCACAGTTGAATTTTTAAGATTTGTCACAGTCTATGTAATTATATATCCCATAAGATAGGAATATATCCATATCCCTGTTTTACAGATAGGGAAGCACAGACACCAGCAGGCTTCAATTTCCCTCCAATTCACATAGGTAGATAGAATACCCAGAAATTCTGACTTCTGTTCTGCCCGAAGTCATACTCATGTTCCACAATGTCAGATAAATGTCTCTTACTGTGTTTTCACCATGAATCTGGGGTAAAGAAAGGACTTTATTCATGAAGCTGGAATAAGACTTTACAAATAGATTAATGTGTAGGGGATTAGAGTCACATATTTATCCTATAAAACATGGCTTTAAGGAATAGACATCCTAGCCATTGCCTTAAACACTTTGAAATCAGGAGTGTGAAAATACACCAAAGACAGACTTAGCTCTCCATTACTGAAGCATTGAGGAGTCTGTATGGTAATGTACGGAGTAATGCATGGAAAGCAAACTGCAGCAGTGCATGTTCTCTGAAATTCAGTGTTTTTCAAATCTAAAACAAATCACTGTCTTCTTAACATCAGAGACTGCCTTTGGGAAAAAGGGGAAGGTGAATAATTGCCAGAGGAAGAGGAGCACAAAGGATCGTTAATGCTGGGAAAGCACACAGGTCACAGAGTCAGTCTCCAGGTAGTTGGGTTTTACTTACATCAAGTAAAGGCAGAAGCAGAAGCAACTGCCTTAGTAGCAGATTCCAGCTACCAAAATTCTTCCTGATTTCCTCTACATGAGTGTCACTGCCCTTTAGCAGAGTAGAAAGAGATGACTATCATCCACAAGAAACACAAGGCTTACAGAGAAATAGAAAGGTTAAGCATGACATCAGGGCTTCTCTCTCTTCTGTGGTGAAGAAGAAAGATTGAACAGAAGGTCTTAGTACTGGGAATAGGAAATGCATCCCTTAACAAGCCACAGAGCTGAGATAACAGCAAGAAAGGTATAGAGGGACCTTTACACTGGACCACTCCTAAGTAAACAGTGCCTCTCCTACTCTGCTATAGTAACTGGTTTTGCTGAGGTCCCACAATACGGAAGTGTGACCACAGCAGGCAGTCCTGTCTGATGTTTAATGAGATATCATTTGAATGATCAAGGACGGTCTAAATAACTCTCACCATGATAAGACGCAAGATCATTAGTACTCTCCCTCACTTTCATAACCCCTCCCAGCTGCTTAGGCTTTTGAGACAGAGCTCATCTGGGCTGGCACCAAGAATAGCTTGGCACAAAGAATGTCATGTTTCAGTGTTACTCCAGTTCTGGACTGGGAAGCACCAATACACCACAAAAGCTGTGTCCCCCACTTGTGGAATGGCTGGGCTACACACACCAAGCAGAACGGCAGGAAGGTGTAGGCAAGGGAAGAAAAGAATCACACTGTAGGGGCTGGCACCAAATCAGTACTCTGTTGGGGTCTTTCCTGCCTTTGCTTTTTCCAGGCCTTGTCCGTTTCCTGATGGAAAGCTCTCAAAGAACATGTGCACCTACGTGAAAAGGAATGCTATTTTCCTGTTTGCCAGAGTGTAGCTATGAAGGTCTGAAGACAACCCACTTAGAGACTTCTTCAAAGCTTATTTTTCTATGGTGTCTTTCAGATGAGACACAGAGAGAAACTATTCATTACAATTTCTGTGAGGTCCAGTCAGGGGGACAACCCCAATATTTTTCTCTGGGCTGTAAAGAGACACTGTGCTGGGGTACCAGCCCACAGCCAGAACGTGCAGAGGAACTCTGTGCACAGCTACCCTGAATCCAACAGTGACCACATGCAGATGGCTGAGGAAGAGCATAGGAATGCTCTAATTACATGTGTGTTTTCCCCCAAGACTTCACATACGCAGTTTCATTACTCGGTGCTCAGAGATTTCCTAAGCCAGTTTTTGCTGGGTTTAGTAACACACAATAGATTCCTCTTCCATGAGCTTGGGCATTGTCACTTCAATGTCTTTGAACTTTCTGCACCTGCAACATCCTGTGGCAAGAAGGTTCACAGATCAACCACATATTCTCTAAAAAAACCTGCCACTGCTCCTTTACTTCTCTTTCATTATTATCATCTGATGGCAATGGTATCTCCTCCTCTTTGGAAGAGACCAGGAACAAACATTCACCATTCCCCTTCTTTGTGTCAGTCATGATTTTATAGACATTTCATCAACAAAAATGCAGTGTTGCATTCAGGCCCTGAGCAAGTATCACTGACACTCTGCAGCCTCATGTGGACACAGCAGCTTACTTAGATCTACATCAGTGATTTCTGCACCACGCTCAGTTGCAGGGTACAGACAGGTCCATAATATCTGCCTTCTCCTCCGACACAGATTCCCTGGAATAACACTGCTTCTGGGACAAAAAGGGTCTTAAACAAATTCATGCTATTGCAATAATACAGACTGTCTGGAATAAGTAAATCCATAACAAAACCAAAACTTTTCGAGAAAATATCCTGAATATATCCAGTGTGTTGCATCTACATAGTAGTCATCTTCAACACTACAAGGCGGTACCTAGCAAACTAAGCTGGGCTCAAGTTCTGCCAGAGGAGGTTTAGGTTAGATATTAGGAAGAATTTTTTCATGGAAAGGGATGTAAAGCATTGGAACAGATTTCCCAGGGAAGCAGTAAAGTGCTTGTGAATGTGGCACTTGAGGACATGGCTTCATGGTGAACACGGTGGTGGGGCTGAGCTGACCACTGGACTTGATCTTAAACATCTTTTACAACCTTAATGATTCTGTGATTCTGAGGATGAATTCCACCACCACTCCATGATGTCCACTATCTTAAATCATCAGCACAATTCCCATTAAGGCTTCATCCTGGAATAACCAGCACTGTCCTAGGCAAAGTCCATGCCTGGTCCACACATGGATGTTAACATGGCCAGGAACACTGGAACTAAGCACCCTTCTGGGGCAGTGCATGTGTTTATCTATTTCTGGCCCTCAGTGTGCCATCTCTGTTGGCCTCTGTGTCCTACAAAACACCGGTTCTGCCTCACTTAATAGCACAGATAGAGCTCACATGGGTTTTCTGAGTGTTTTTCTACATTGGGCTCTGTCAGAGATTGAGAGAGGTTTGTCTCTAGATGTGCATTGGTACCAGGCCAAGTACACGGCCAGTGTTAAAAAATAAAAACTAACTGTGGCAGTGCTGAGTTAGTTGTAGGTTGTGCTCAGGCCAGAGTGTATCTGCAGAGCAGCTAAGCCTTGTTCACATTCACATTCAATGTACAACAAGTCTTAGATGTCTCGAATCTCAAAGCAACACTCTACATTATTCATGAGGGATGCTTTATTTCTCTTAGGAGGAGGTTTCTCCCCTCATTCATCTAAACATCATTCATCCCCGTGATGGGCATTTGGGCCGGGTTGTCTCTGACAACAGTCTCCGGAAAGGAATTAACTTCCCCATCCCTGTGACTCAAACCCTTCTTACTCATGCTGGCAGCAGCCCAGGCCAGGAGATAATGAAGAGCAGATAATGGCACCTGTTCTTCAGATGGGCAAGCATAATTCAGATTAAAACATCTTCCTGATGTCACACACTTCACTTCAGAGGTTCATCTACGTCAGAGAAACCACCACAAGGATCAGGCTGGCTCTCTGCTGGATTTGCTGCTCCTGCTTTCAGCGTTCAGCAGGGAGAAGAAACAATGCGGCCTTTGTGGTGCAGATGAAAGAGGTTTTCAGGACGGATCAGGGAGATATTTCATGGTAGTAACTCATTTACCGGGACAAAGATTTTCTCCCATAAGAGAATCAAGAGTGCTGCTGTTACCTGTATGAAAGCTGCTGTGTAACTACACCACCCTCCTGGCACATGGGCACTGCTGACTGCTCCCTCTTCTCTCCCATATATCTGGCCTCTCCCTGAATCCTGCTGTCTTTCTCCTCAAACATCTCCAGGACCTCTTTGTTCTTTTATTCCCTTGTCAGTTGATCTCACTGTAGCACTTCAGCTGAACAGTCTTTCTTATTTTTGCACATCCCCTTCCATCCTCAAAGACATCCTCCCCTTCCATGCTCAAAAGACAGTCTCTAATGTCAGGACAAAGCATGGCACGTGTCTCCCCACAGGAACACATAGCAATATGTAATAATATCATCTCCTGTTGTGAAGACAGGGACATCGCAGGAGAGGAAAAAGAATCTGACATGCCCAGATGCAATCTCAAATCCTAAATCCCTCGACAAGCTCAGCACGGCCTCTCATCCTGGCTCATCCCTGGTTCCATGTCATGGCTGCAGAAGTAAGGTCATGTCACCTTGGAGATTGCACTCACTGCTTTGTTTTATATCAAACTTGCAGAAGATCTCCTGTTCTGGGTGGCAGGGATGCAACGGCTTCCATTGATTTTTTTCTCCCCACCACAAGCACAGACTTATTTTCTCTTCCTGATCTTGAAACCAAACTTCTCAGATATTCAGAGAAAACAGCTTCAGAAGCAGCTCTGATGGGAGAGGCAGGCACAGGCAACATGCAGCAAGGAAATGAGGAGGAAAAGGAAGAAGTGGCTTCTCTCTGTGATCTCTGGGAGCTGCTGAGCAGCAGACACAGTCTTGCAGGTGGAAGACCACCCACGCACATCATGAGTCAGGACAGACAAGTATTTGGCCTCAGGAATTGCCTCTGCAGCAGTGGTTCCTGTCAGCTCACCAGGGATGCTGAATCCACTGCCTGTCAGCACAGCCGGCAGCAGACCTGAAGGACTCATCCAAAACTGATGGGACTGATAACTACTGCTGTCGCTCATTCCCCTGTCACATTTCCTCAGTCCCTCTACTATTCTCATCTGCTGCCATCCCACATTATCTCCTTCTTTATGGAACCAGAACCTCCTGCTCTGGAGCATTACTGATAACAATTTCTTCCCATAGATTCTCTTCCAGCTGCACCAAGTTGCAGTAAATATTGGCATGGTGAATGCTCTGCATCACCCAAAATGGCATCAATTCCCACCCCAACCATTACCAGATGTGGCTAAACCATGTACCGCTGGAAGATTCAACCATAGGAAAAGTACCAAGAGTGCTTGGGCAGCTGCTTAAGAACACAGCCCTGAGTTCTTACAGCCTTGTTGGAGCAAGAGCTGAGGCCATCAGCTGTGACAGCGTTCTGGGTAGTCCTCTCGTGAGTGGCACTTGGGAAGACACTGTGTTTCTCACACTGCCTTGAACTATAGGGATCCAAAGGCAGCAATTTAGTGAAACACAGTTGTGCTCATTTCTGATTCAGGGTATGACTTAGGACTTCAGGTTTGGCTGGTTTCAGCTGGGGATCATATGCAACACAGTCAGGTGTTCCATGTAAGAAGCTGACACTCTTGAAGAGATTTCTGTTGGATTCTCAGAGGATCAAAGTAAATAATGTCCCTGCAAGGCTCTCAGGAAGGTCATATTCATGGGATATGTTGGAGAATTGTGTTTCAGAGGCTCTCAGATTGTTTAGACTGGACTTTTCCTTTCCTGCCAGGACTCCACTGGTAGCACAAGGTACAACAGATGGCCTCTCCCCTTCCCTGCTCGATGACTCCCTGGGGAGGTGAGGACACAAATCTGTGCAGTCCTTTGGGGCAGAGCAGCTGGAGGTGCTGCTTATTCAGTCCCACTCCTGTCAGAGGCTTGTGCCCACAGAGTTTCCACATCTCCCAGGTAGAGAGATCTGGGGTCTTCTTTGCTTTCCTGCAAAACATCCTGTATTC
>VYZT01040161.1:65835-78811 GCA_013400735.1 Pomatostomus ruficeps
ATCCCAACAGGACACAGCTCCTCTGTTTTGCGATCTATTGCTTCTGCATAATGCAAAACATAGATTTGGTCACATTTGGCCCTTTCGAATACCCACTAGGTTATGGCAGTAAGGAATAAGATTACAAGTTAAAACCAAGGCATAAGAAAACTCTCCTTTTTCTAATTAGTTCTGTGTTTTTCTCATTTCTTGGTAAGGATGAGCCATCTATATCCAAATCTCTGCCCATCTGTTTTTCCTCCACAATAACTTTGAAGCTGCTCACCAATTTCCACCACTTAGAAGAAACTGTAATGTGAACTTGATAGTGATCTGTTCTGCTGGGCCTGCCATCTGGCCAATCTGTGAATACACATAAAAGGGCCTAAAAATCAACACACACACAGTGCAGGCTCAGCTGCAGTTGGGATCAGCTCCTTCTCTGGCCAGTTACTGGAAAGAAACAGGAGCTGGGAGTCCTGCAAGGTGGGGTGAGATGTAGAGGCATGGGAGAGAACTGCAGGAATAAGATGTTTCCATCACCTTGTAAAACAGCCTGTGATGGAATATCAATCTGCCTGCAAGGATGAAGATGCAAATCAGGGTTCAAGAGAACTGGGGATGTTTTTGAGTTCACAGGAAACCAGGCTTGACTACTGCTGCTGCTCAAGGAACAACTTGTTTCGAGCAAAATCAAAATTTGAAATATGTTGCTTTAAAAAAAACCCCAAAATATTTGCAACTTTCGTGTTTATTTCTCTTTATCATAATTTTTCTTTTGAATGTGAATAGTTCCCATTTTTTTCTGTTTAAAATTTACACTATAAAGGGTTTTACTAAAAAAGTAAATGAAGGGAAGTGGGAAACTTCAAGTGGCCACATGAAGTCACAATCTTCCTGCTCAGCTATCTGACACAGAAGATGTGATTGTCTCAAACCTCCTCTTGTTGGACTTAGCCTCTACTGATGCCTAAATTGCTGGTAAAAATAAGAAGCAGACACAGCAGTATAGGAAAGGGTATTACCTTGGTATAATGAGATCCTGGTGTACACCTGGAAGCCCCTCCTTCTGGAGAAAGTTCCCCGTTGGAGAGAGAGAGTGTACCCCTCATACAACTTTTATGGACTTTACAAATTAGCATATCTATCTAAAATCCCCCAATGAGTAACTTAACAAGTGAGGTAACTATCCCCCTATTCTCCCCCCTAAATGAAACTACAGCTTAGCTCAAAAACATGTTCCAGAATCCAGACCCTTCAAGGCTGGAGCCTATAGTTTTAAGATAGTAGAGATGTTTTGTCTTCTCCCCTCAGAGAACCCCCAAACTAAACTAAATGTCAGACTACAAAACCATAAACATGCAGTACTATGGATACAGAGTATAAGGGTAAAGGGTACAGGGAAGGAAAAGGGTATAAAAGTTATAAAATGTATAAAAGGGTATAAAAAGGACAAAAAAACAATCAGGCATCACTACTTTTACTGCTTAGACAGGAGTTGTCTGCAGTCCTTGGCAATTCTTTTGAATAAGGTAACAGAGCAGCTGAGGTAATTTCCACCTGGTTTACCACCTCCCAAGGAATCAAGGATGCCAACACTCACCAGTTCATTTTGTACAGACAGAACAAAATCTCAGCTCATTCCTACAATTTCCTCTGCTTCAGAAAAGAGGCTGGAAAGAGAGGAGAGGTTCCTCTCCAGGTCTGTGAGGAGACAACCATTTAAAAAGCAGTGATCCTGCTATACCAGATTTGTGCCTGGTGTACCATCCCTGACTTCTCCCAAATCCAACAGCAGCTCTGTGCTGGATTTCCAGCTGGGCAGCAGTTGACAGTTGACTTCTGAGTCAATATTTTCCCATGAGCTCTATTTTTGACTGTCCCTGCACTCTTTTCCTCCCCTTCCTCCTCTCTCTTTGGTTCTCTGAATCAATCAGAGGACTGACCTGAGGCTCACATCATATCTAGTCCCAAGACAAATCATGCCCAGAACAAGTTCTCAATCTGAAGAGAATCATCACAACCACTAGGAAAAGACTTTATCAGGTCATGCTATCCATTCCCAGGGGATGGCATATGATTGTTCCTTACAATACATTCTCCAGGGCTTTGTCCAGTTCTGTTTAAATCATTGAAATAACAGGGTTTCTGCTCTCTCCCTTAGGAAACTGTTGCCCTGTCCAGTAGATCCAGCTATTAGGAAGTTCTCTTTTGATACACAGCCTGTACTTTTCTTGTTCTGTGTTGCCTTTAATCCCACTGTTCTTTCGTAGCCCTCCATCCAACACCCCCATTTCTCTCCACCATTACTCACTCCTCACACTTCTTGGAGACAGTCACAGCTTCATCCCTTAGTCAATATTAGCTATAAACAGAGCTCTTGGGGCCAGAGTCCTGCAGCAAGGAAGACAAGAGGCATTTTACAGCATATCCATATGTACATATACACGTACATGTAAAATCTAGATTTTGTCTCTTTAGAAGCAGTTTCTTATATGATCACTTTTATTGTACTTGTCTGAGATCACTCTTGCTCTTCAAAAACTTTCAGGATCTTTGCTAAAGCTGTGCACAGCCCTGCTAGCTGCAAGACCATGGTATCAGGGTCTCCTGATAGGGTATCCCCGGACTGCAAAATATTATCCTTTTTGGATATGTAGGTCTGACTGACCATCACTACAACATTATGTCCTCACTGTACAGCAAACTTTTCCTGATGCTCTCGTTACTTTACATGACAAAGGCTCTTTCTACTCCATGGATGGGATTGCAATAAGCATTTTTTCCTTATTCGCCTCCATAAATGGACTTCTTGGGCAATTTTAATCGTTTTCTGTAACTGGTTTTTGTTGCTCACAGTTTATTGGCAATGGTCTGAGTCCTCTCCATGAGAGGGGAAGATAAAGGACTCACCACCTGCAGAGCTGGCAGGATGATCCAAATAGCACTGAGAGATCAGGGAAAAATACATCAGGAAGAAGCACAGGGGCTCATGTCTTAACAAAAGACCAAAAATTAACGGGTTTCTTCTATGACATGATGGTAAAAAAGGGGCATAAGAAACTTCTGATTCCACTTTATTCAAAGAGTTAGTTCTTTTCAAACCACCAGGTCTGAGTCTTTGCAGAGCTGACAGGATCCTGCTCTCAGCTCTCAGCGTGACACTGCCAGGGCTCGAGGAGCTGTATCTCAACAAAAACCCTGTTAAACAGATATTACCAAAGGCCAGCACAGAGCAGAGTGACTGAGATCATTGATGACACAGCAGCCACCTTCTCTGAAGCTGTGATGTCACTGTCCAGTGCAGTTCACAGAGTAAAACGTTCATAGATCCGTGTGACATCAAATGCTGTCAGGGCTGGGCTGGTAAACACAGCACACCCAGCAAGAGACACGGACTGGCACTTAGGGAAGCGCTTCAGATGTGTTTGCACTGAAGCAACTCCCCCCTCTATGCAACTGAGACACACAGGAGCACAGACAACTTGCCATGAGTTTGTTCACATATCTGTTTCAATTTTGTGCTGTTTCTACTGCAGATTTTTCCCGTGTAGAAGATAAAAAAAGGGTATTTTTCCAACTTTTAAAAATTATTAATAGGTCCATGGTATTTTAAGCAGATTATCCTTTCTGCTGTTGAGAAACCACAACTTTACCCATCCAAAAGGGTAGCTAAAGGAAGGGTTAGTCATTTCTACTGTGCTTAGGTTCAATCCCTGTTAGAAAAACATGCCAGCAAATCAATTTAGAGACACAACTTTGACTAAAACAGAGAAATCTCTGATCTAGACAAACTTATACAGATACAAAATCACTTCTTCCAGGGAACTCTCTGTGTCAGCAGGTGAACAGTTGAGTGTGGAGGAACCAAAAATTCCTCTTCCCTCTCCTTTTCTTGTGATTCTCTGTCCCTTAATGACCACAAAAAAGAAATTACCAAAATGGCACAAGTTTTCTGCTTCTAGAACTTTGCAATCATAGACTTCTTGACATAAGTTACAGCATTTATTGTACCTTTCTCTGTGGAAAAGCATCCCCAAACATGTCTTCTGAATCTGGCTGGCTGCAGGTTTGGCCAAGGTTATTTTTCCTGCAGACACTCTAATTTTGCAGCAGCTTTAGTAATTGAGACCTGGCTTCAGTGATCTAACAGCAAAAGTGAGTAGAATCTGTCATGGTTTCCCCCATTACATCACATATAGGCTGAGCAGTGATTCAATTGGATTTATAGATTTCATTGGACAGGGTACATGGATTTCATTAAAAATAAAGAAAAATAATGTTCAATTGCTTTGGGTTGAGTTTATTTTACTAATGTATGTGGGTAATTATTTCTCTTGCTCTTATTCCCCCAAAGAAAACCCCTTATGCTTGAAAATACAAGCAAAGAGAGATGCCTCAATTATCCTCCACAAATTTTAAAGTGTGTTCTGTCAATTACCTTTGGAAAACTGAAATCATTTAATCAAAACTTCTGTGAAGAAAGAAGTTCAATTCTGATTAAGAAAGCATTTTTTGAAGCTGAAATCAAGGAAGTTAATGGAAATATATTTCCCAGTAGTACTGTCCTGTCCAGCTTTCCACTGAGTCAGTACTAACTTTGAGGCACATCTGTCCTTGTACTTTAAAGACAGAAGAGCTGAGCTAAAACATGAAGGTCAAAGTTTTGCAACGTTGTTCAGGTTTGGCTATGGGAAGATTTGCTGGAATTGCAGTATCAGGGTAATTACACCAGCCTAACTCACTGGGTTGGCATTTTCAAATGAAGTCACCTCACACATTTTTCTCATAGAAGCGTTGACCTCCCAGAAGCAAGGACAGAACAGGAGTTTAGAGACCTTGGTACCTTTCAAGAACACAAGCCAGAGGCATTTCTCGTGGGATCCTGTTCCAGCCATGAGAAAGTCAGGAAAATCAGGAAATTGAGCCTAACAGATATTAAACCCAGAACTTGAGTTAATGTGCATTGAAAATATCTTCCCTAAAAAGAAGGAGGTACACCTCAGGGCTTCCATCTCCACTAATCAAGCTGTATGGCTGTCCCTAAACTCACTGCTCTTACACCTAAAAGTTTTCCTATTTTCAGTCCCAACTTGTTCAGGGTCTGATTCTTTTCATTAAAGTTCTTAGCTCAAACAGCAACCCCCCAGTTCACCTTCCCTACAGATTAATAAAGATCAGTCATATCTCACCAGCCTGGTTGGTTTGTCTGTTTGTTTGCTTTTTCCTAGGAGGAATAAAACAGTCACAGCTACTCTGTTGCATTAGACGGGGTCACTGTGATAGCATTTTGCACTTTTTCAGCTTGAATTCAATTTTCTTGTACATCAACAACCCAAATTTAGACACAGAGCCACAGAAATTCAATGCTGCATTTGTACAGACTTCGAATCGTATTTCATACAACTTTAGACAGCTCCTGTATACAGCACTGACACAAAACCTGAAATGAAGTACTGTATCTCAAACCTACCTGTCCTTGGTCCCTAGCTAAAAATCCATGGGATCTTATTTTGTCTCACACTGATGAAAATAGAGTAATTTTTCTTGGTGTCTGTGAACTCCTAGCACTGTAACTCAAGTACACATGAGTTCATGATTTAACCAGAGACAAGCATGTGAACTAAGCTCCATGCTAACATTAAACAGATGGATGCTAAAAAGAACCTTTCCATATACTGCAGGCATCTCTCCCATGAAATGACCCATGCAAAACAGGACGGGGTTCATATGCACTACCGAGTCTTGAAGCTGACAGACATATCCCAATTAGTTGTTCTAAAAGTGGATCTGTTCAAAATCCTCAACACAATTCCATTCCCCAGAAAATCCTTTTGCTGAGACCCGTCTGAGCTCTTTCACCTCCCCTTTCATTTCTTTATTGTGTACAGACGTCCACCTTTTCCCCACCAGCCCTGATAAGCACAGCAAGCAGCGAGACTGCGGGAGGCAGTAGAGTGAGACACCATTTAATGCACCTGACTAGGCATAATCAGAGCCATCCATCACTTCAGTTTTCTATTCCCAGCCAACAGGAATAGTCAAACTGAGTGGGAAGAAATGGGAAGTCACTTAGAAAAACTTCTTCAAACCCCTCACCATTTATCTTCTGCTGGGTGGAAAACAATGACCTACTATATTATTTTAATATCATAACCAGTGTTTTTCATTTTATTTCATCACTGAACTCCTCCATACAAGGTGGCTCAATAAATCAGACTGACAAAGTACTTCATGGAACATTTCTGAGCAGTCATAAACATCATTTGCACAGTTTTTATACCTGAGAACCTCCACTGTGATCCAAGACCCTGAAGTAGCGGGGGCTATATAAATGATACATGAGATGGTCCCTAACTATTCACAATTCTGCTCTGACACAGGGAATTACTACCTGCACTTTCCAAGCATGGATACCAGAGAGGAAGAAGGCCTAGTCATGAAGAATACAGATCAGACTAAGAGTCTGATATCCACCCCCCCCCCCCCCCCCCCNTGTAATGAGAGAATTTGTTAGTCTATTTAACACAAGAGAAGAACCACTACCAGGGTTATTTCATAAAATCACAGAATGGTTTGGGTGGGAAGGGACCATAAGCATCATCTTGTTCCAATCCCCTGCCATGGGCAGAGATATCTTCCACTAAACCAGGTTGCTCAGGATCACATCAAACCTGGCCTTCAACACTTTCAAGGATGGGCTTCCACAGTTTCTCTGGGCAATCTCTTCCAGTCCCTTACCACCCTCACTGTGAAAAATTTCTTCCTAGTATCTAATCTAATCTACCCTCTTTCAGTTTAAAGCCATTCCCTCTTGTCCTACTTAAAACTTCTTCAAACAAAACATCCTCCAGAACCATTCCTGTTGTGAGTTAAGTCTCTATTTCAGCTTCACTTGCAGGCTTTGAAGCTTATATAAATAAGAGTAGCACTGCTGAGGGTCTACTGGGAGACCCTGCCTAAAAGACATAATGTCCCTCCACTTGTCCCGTGCATCTACGAAGGGCCTGTATTTACAGTGGGATTTATTTATCATCTCACACTCCTCATCCTGGGATTGGAGTTGCAAACACATGCTCAATTTTGGACCATCAGTAAGTTTATTAGAACAGTCTTGTGGAAGTCAGGTTTCCTCAACTGCAGATTTCTGGGAACCAGTATATATTATCAAGTGGTGGGTTGACCTTGGCTGGCCACAAAGTTGCTTTCTCACTTCCCCTCCATCAACAGATTGGGGGCGGGGGGAAAGAGGGGTTGAAGTAGGATTGAAATATTTGTGGTTTGTGATGAGGACAAGTCAACTGATCAACAGTTACCATCATGGGACAAACATGCTCAGCTTGGGGAAGAGTAATTTCATTTATTGCCATTTACTCTCTGATTAGGTCAGTGAGAAACAAAGGCAAAACTAAAAACTCCTTATCCCTACTTCTCCCTTCTTCCCATTCTCAACTCTTCTCTCTCCACCGCCTCTCCCAGTTTGTCACAAGGGATGGGGATTGGAGGTTGTGATCAGTCCATAAGACTTTGTACCTGCTGCTCCTTCTTGCTTACACTCTTCCCTTTGCCCCAGCACAGGGTCCCTCCCATGGGATATAGTCCTGACCAAACTGCTCCAACATGGATCCCTCCCCTGGGCTGCAGCTCTTCAAGAACTGCCACACTGTGGATCCTTTCCATGGGGCACAGTCCTCTAGGAACTGCTCCAATGGGAGTCCCCCATGGGCCAGCAAACCTGCTCCAGCATGGGCTCCTTTCCATGAGCTGCCATTCCTGCCAGGAATTCCTGCTCCTGTGCCTGCGAAGGGTTGCATCTTCCTCCAGGGCAAATCCTTCTGCTTCAGCATGGGGTCCTCCAAAGTCTTCAGGGTGGGTTATCTGCTCTGGGGTGGTTCTCCAAGGGCTGCAGGTGGATCTCGCTCCCCCATGGACCTCCATGGTCTGCTCCTGGGGAATCTCAGCTCCAGCACCTGGAGCAGCTCCTCCGCCTCCTTCTGCACCGACCTTGTCTGCAGAGTTGTTCCTCTCTCACATTCTCACTCTTCTCTCACAGATGCTATCTGGCATTTTTTACCCTTTCTCAAATATATCAGAGAGGTGTCACCAGCATTGCTGATGGGCTCAGCTTTGGCATATTCCGTGCTGGAGCTGGTTGGAGCTGACTCTGTCCAACATGGGGACACCCTCCCATGTTTTCTCACAGAAGCCATCCCTGCAACCCATGGCTACCAAAACCCCTCCATGTAAACCAAATACAGATCAATAGTTATTTGATATTTGCTTGCTTGCTTACAACTCCTGGAAGTAACAACTTCATTTCAGACTTGCTACCTCATTCATTGATGGGTCTCATTTGCCTTGCAAAACCTTAGGCAGTTTGATAGAGCTGTTGTCAGCAGCTTCAAGTGCTCACACTGAGTCTGAAGCTGTTCCTGAGTCCTGAAGCCCTCTGACTCCCCGGCTGTGCAGCAGCAGCAGCATTATAAACCTGGCAAGGTTTCATTTATCTCTGCAGAGGACCAGCTCTCAGCTTCAAAGAACCCGTCCCAGGGAGAAGACTCCAGTAAGCACCAGCACATTTACTGGGTAACCAAGTTGCTTTTCTTACCAGCCAGACAGGTGGGACATGGCCTAAAGACAGAAGCTGAAAATTTCCTTCAAAACAACAACAAAAAAAGTCTGACTGCACTGAATCTCAGACAGACTTCTGTACTCACTGGCCTAATTTTCCCATCAGTTTCTTTCAATTTCATTTCCACACCTCTCCGTTTTTGTTGGTCATATCCATTCTTCTTCTTTGCCTGCTCCATCAATAGATCACTCTATTGCTGTTCTCATGCCTTCACCCTACTTGTTTTCATTTGCTGTTATCACCTTTCTTTTGGTTCTATTTCCCCCCTCTCTGTCATCCACTTTCTTTCATGCCCAGCTGCCCCTTTTTTATTCTCCTCGAACTACAGCAAGCAACTGCCTCCAAAGGCAATGCACAGTATTTAAGAGAACTTCATAACCTGTAACCACCCTATGCAACAGTTCTCCTGTGATGATAATTGCCAACTATAAACCATAAGCCTTATCTCTGCCGTCAAGATTAATTCTGGCATAGGGCATTATAAAATTAGCCCTTCTTGGCAAAGCTGCTGGCCTTTCGTTTCCACAAGAACACAATTAAATGGTATTTGTGCAGTCAAGCTAGAGCAAAGCTAAGAGGAGACAGACATCAGGAAGTTACTAGATTAGGAAGTAAAACAACTACTCCTTGGTTAGATTAAGCATTCAAACACATTATATAATATTTCAAAGGCAATACAGGGAAAACAAAACCTCTCAGGCACTTTGCCTCCTTCCCTTCGTTCTTATCTAGGCTGTGGGGAAACACACATCATAATAGCAAATGGGGGAAGTCATTAGCAGAACTCCAGATTTTGGGTTTGCTCACAAGGTTACTTGTGCCACACCAGGTTATCTCAGTGGGGTCTCCAGAGCACAGACACAGCTTTAAGTCCTTCCTAATTAAATACACACACACACATACACACCCACACACCCACACACGCACACATACACACACACACACACACACCCCCACACCTTAATCAGAGTTCTTTTCTCACCCCAGGGCAGGGTCTTTGGCTCCTGTAATTCAGCAGAATGCCCCGAGGAGTTACTTTGGTTTATACTGGCTAAAAATCCAGTCCCAGAGCCTCTGTGCATACAAAAGGATGTTTTAGAATAACTGGTGAGTATCTGAGTGTAAGGAAGCCTTCTCATACACAGATTTACACCCTCCAAACAGGTACTTGTATGTGCATCAGTGGTAGCTCAAGTTTTATTTCTTCATCAAATCAGGTTTGATTAGAGATGGGCAATGCTCTGAAGATGGTGTCCACATTGTCCTGCTGGGGCAATCACCCCCTCACTCAGTGAAACAACCCAAGGGAAACAAAATCAAGCAAATTTGCTGGGCATGCCCTACTTTGCCTTCACAGATGTCTCCAAAATCATTGCATTTGGCATGATTTTGGAGGAAAGCTATAAAACATAAACTAATTTCTACTCACTTTTCTTTTTTCCCCCCAGAACCTGTGACAGGGTTTGCTCGTGTAAATTAGAAAAGTTAAAACAATTACTCAGCCCCTTTTAAACATCTGTGCCATGTCAAAAGGTAAGCATTAGTATCATCATCTGGAAAACAGGGATCCTAATGAGGTTCTTCTTTAGAGGAAAGTAGGTGAGAGACACCAGCTTTAGGGTGGGATCTGCAGTCCTTTGGAGTCTGTCAAGGCCAAGTGTCCCAGGCACTCAAATCATTACACAGTGAAAACACATCCTCTGGGAACCAGGTTCAACTTTTGACAACCCACACAAGGTTTACGTGTGAATCTTGCTCAGCTCAGCTCTGTTTCTCCACCCACCCACAGCCAAAGGAGCAGACAGGCTTAATTTACTGCTCTTTAAAAACAGACGCTGGCCTTCAATTTATCTCCATCAAGAGAAAAAAATACCGAAGCTCCTCAAATGAAAAGCCCTGCAGGATTTTGCCTGAGCAAATGTGAGATGGAGATTTGACAATAAAAAAGACATTTCATTTGTCTTATTAGTGGCTGACTACTGTGGAAGGTGTTCAATCAATTAGACTGATCTTGGTCTCCTGAATTATTGATAAAGAGAGCTGGATTACACTCTAAAATGCTTTTAGTTTAATTGCCCAACCCATCATTGCTTCATTTTCTTTTTCTTATGTATATAAATTTTTGTTGTTGTTGTTTTGTTATTTAACCAAAGCAGTTTGCCAGCAGCTGACTTGGGCACTTTGCTGCTGTTGGAGGGAGTGAGCGTTCAGAGGGTGCAGCGAGCAGGGAACGGTGCCGGCGTCCCCAGAGATCAAACGGAACCTGGGGGGAGAAAAGGGGCTTCCCACGATGAGACAGACTTGCAGGGGAACCAGGGGGGCTCCTCCTTCACCTCATGCCTATTCTGTGCATTTTATAATTCTCGGGCCTTTCCTATCCCTTTATCTTCATGTCCTGGCTCCTCTTCACTTTCTGCCCACTTTCTTTCCCTTTCCTTGCAGGTAGAGTTATAGAATCAGTGATCTTGGAAAAGATCAAGTCCAGCCTTCAACTAAATACCACCATGCCCAGGAAACCATATCACAAAGTGACACATCTACTCATTTTTTGAACACTTCCAGGAATGGTGACTCCACCACTTTCCTGGACAGCCTGTTCCAGTGCTTAACCACTCTTTCAGTGAAGAAATTTGTCCGACTCTCCAACTTGAACCTCTCCTGGTGCAGGTTGAGGCTGTTTCCCATTGTCCTGTTGCTGGTGGTCTGGGAGAAGAGTCCGACTCCCACCTGGAATGCAATACAGCACAGGACTGTGTTGGCCATGGCACTATCCCCAGCACCATTTGAGTGCCCAAATGGCTCTTCCTACCTCATCCTGACCATCATGGTTCCCCCCAAACTTTCTTAACTTTCTTTGCTCATTACCCCTTTCCACCCTCAATACCTTTCAGCCTTTTCTCGTGACCCATTCCTTATCATTTCTCAGCTCTTAGACACTGCCCGCCATTTCCCAGGCTGTGCACATCATCTCTTGCTGAGGCACCAGGACACGAGCAGAGACAGAATCACTGTGTTTAAGAGTGGCCCCTATTTTATAGACTAAGAACAGGTTAAATGCCTTTAAAGCATGATTCCCTGCTACTCTTTTGCAGGCTAACGTAAAGTAGTGAGAGAAGCACAAATGGAGTTATAAAAACATGGACATTATTTCACAGTGGGAGAGGAAAAAAGGAAGGGAGGAGTGGGGAAAGAGCAAAATCAGATGAGATGGGAAAGGATATGAAAAAGATATTAAATGGGCAGAGCAAATAGGGGAGAAAGAAAGGAGGATATGAAGAAAGAGGAAAAAAAAGGGAAAGTAAGAAAGAAATAAAAAGATGAGGGAACCTTGCCTGCCGAAAATTGCAGATATACATTGTGGGTGCTTGGAAGAACAAGAACTCCTCGTACCAGGTGTGAAAGAGTATTTTTGTGACAACAGGAACATGATAGAACATGATATGGTCAATATGCAGGGCTGAGGGATATGATCTGAGAGGGAAATAAAGGCAGTACCCACAAAGTTGCAGAGCATGTGAATAACACAGTACCTCATATGGCTTTAAAAGATGAGACCATGCATATAACAGGACCCATCCGAATATAATTCATTTTCTAGGAAGTCATTGCAGATCTCTGCCACTGGATGCAGATATGACATGAGATCTCTTGGAAACCATTAGAAAGAGAAATTCTGGGAAATGTGTCATTTTGAGTTTTTCTAGATGTTAACTGGAGAATTACTGTTACGAGTGATACTTTAGCTCAGCCCTTCCTGGATGTAATAGGCATTAGATAACAGATTTTTTTTTTTGCCCTGAAATAGCATCAGAACCAGCGAAAACCAGCAATTTTATTTTAGACTTGGTTTAGATCAACAGTGAGGACACTATGGAAAAGTGTTTGATCAAATGTTCACTACTATTGTTGAAATTAAAAGAAGGATAAGCAAAAGCAGGTATCAAAGTCCATATCAAAGCCCTAAATTTCTGAAGCACAAGGGTGAACAATTAAAGGGATTAGTAACTGAGTCACTTGGTATTAAGAATGCAGAGATGGTAAAAAAGCAGCTTGAGATTTCTCCGTGACAAATGCACAAAAAATACCAAGATTAGAGTACAATAATGCTTATTGCAATATATCTTGCAAATTATTGCAAGATTACAGTAATACTTATTGCAATGGAAGAATTGTCAAGGACATTTAAGAGGAGTGTGAAGGGAAAGGATAAATCAACAAATCCATGTCCAAGCTTTTATATGTAGGAATAATATGAGAATTGTTCAATAAACATTAAAACAACAGAAGATGGCTCTTTAGATGTGTAAGGAAAGAAAGCAGCTAGATAAGAAGAGTAGGATGAGGATGAGCTATACATCAGAATAA